>BJCM01063659.1:0-19155 GCA_018326385.1 Flaveria bidentis
TTTTCTAAATGGTTTTTAAATTTTCTTAATCATATACATAAAGGTATGAAATTAGAGGTACAAGACGATACACAATTATACACAAAATGATATATAACTAGATTATTATGTTGTGTAATTATATAAATAAAGTGAATACCTATTTTGCGAACGCTATACCACTCAATTAAATACACGTGTTGTGTAGGTGATTTCTACACTTCGCATGAAATGTCTTTTTACATGAACCACCTATATCTATGTATGTATATACATATAGAATTCATCCAAGGAGAACACAAATTAAGGTGATAACAACGTAAAGAAGACATGTGCATTTAACTACACACAAATTACACATAGATAATTACATACATGTGTAGATACCTACATATACACATACATAACTATACACACCAACACACATGTAGAAACATACACGTATATAATAAATACATAAATACAAATAATTAAAAGATAGTTTTTATAATATCCGCATATATGCATACTAAAAACATAATGAAGATAAACAAATTGCATTTATATACTAAAATACCATTAGAATTTTTAACCCATTGATAAAATATCTAAAGGCTTTAATTAACTCGACAAAAATATAAGCAGTTTCCCCCAAATTTCTCTGCATTACATAGTGGTAATTTCTATTGTCGACTTTGAATTATTGTAGTTTGAATTATCGTATGTGTTATGAATAAGACATTGTATATGACAAAAGCTTATCCTTAATGTCTGATCTCAATGAATTTAACCTCAACTCATATGATACTAATATATTATTTCATCACGCCCTACATGAAATCAACTTCAATCATAATACTTGCTAAACTACAAAATAGAATATTGTATCATAATCAACTCACTATAGTCGAAACAAATTAATGTTCGTGTTTAATTTCTAGCAATTTGGGCACTTGTATGAAAATCAAATATACGATTATAAGACGATGCTTTTAGTAGTGTGGTTTAGTTCTTATTAAAAAAATCACATATTTGGTTATTTTTTAAAATAAATTTATAAATATGAATTATTAGTTTACAAGGAAATATTTGTCAAACTACAAGAAAATATATAACTACTTATCTATCAAACCAACAAACTAACAAACATTAACATAAACGAGTCGGCTTATACGAGCCCACGTTTGGCTCGTTTACAATTGTGTTTTTCTATTAACAACAATTCCTATATTTTGTAGGATAAACACAACACAACTTACATTCAGCGAACCCCCACCCCCTAGGGCGCCCCTTCAATCCTCCGCCAATGCATATCACTAACTACCATAATATATTTTTAGTTATGTTGACTAAGTAGACACTAAAAGACACGTTGACTCCAACAAAATTGGAGACGACCCGTTGATGTCTCAAAAATTATAAAGTTTAAACCTTGTGGAAAATAATGTTATATAAGAATCATATATGACACTTGCATAAAAATCTAATAGATGGTAGGTGGCATACACTTATACGCAATTAAATAAGTCATAATTTATAATTTATTTCTTTTTTGTACTACCATTTTTAAGTTTAAAATAAAGTTAGTTCATAAAATAGCTCAAAAACTTTCTTAGTTATTGAAGATAGGTAACATGCCCATTTAAATAGCATTATATAGTACACATACTTTAATGTTGTGTTAATAGGAAAAATACTTTTTTTTTTATCTCAAAGCTATGAAATCTTAGTTGTTTCCATACGTATACAAGTGAACTTCTTACTGTCTCGATGTGACAACAAAAATATCAATTTATTAATTTTAAAGAGATATATTTAAACCTACACTTGATGTTTTAAGTAATCTACTTTTTAAAAGCATCACCAATAAAAAATTAAAAAACATCAACAAAAGCTTGCATAGTCAGTTATCACATAATAAGAACATTTATTCTTTAAAACTTTAAAAAACATCTTCAATAGTGAGACTCAAAAACACTTAAAGACATGACCGCCTTATTATCATTTTGTTACATTTAAATATTAAATTTATAAATAATTATAAAGTGAGAGTATTTTTTATTATTAGATTTTTTTAACATCGTCCAACCTCTCCTAGCCCCACCTACACGTAAATTTTGCCACATCTCTTGTTTTTTAAATTCATCCCCATGAACTTTTAAGTCAAAAGCTAAAGCCCTTAATAGGAAGATGCAAACTAAAGAACATCCATATGTATAAGAAAAAACATATTAAACATGTGATTAGTGTTAGTCTAATAGTAGTGAGTCTAGTGACTAATGGTATAAACTCATATTTCATATATAATTGAGTTATCAATACCAATTTGTTTATATTCCATAGTTTATTACTTAAATTCTCTCTCTTTTTGTGTGTGTGTTAATGATAAACTCTAGGGTTACTAGTCAATATACTCGGTTTTCCAACTAGCAATAACATGTTTTCAGTTTGATCATCCAATGACATTTGGGTACTTAAGACGTAATCCCCTGTCACCACTCACAAACAATTATATATACACACACATCTATGATTAAAAAAATATTTGAGGTCAAACCGAGCCGGCTCGAGTTTAGACGATTTAAGCCGAGCGGGCTTGGTTTTGATAACCGTTTCGAACCTAGCTGCCTCGATATGTTAACAAGTTGCTTTCGAGCGAGTTTCAAACTTCGAGCAATTTCTTAGTTCCCCTAAATTCCTAATCGCCGTCACCATAATTTATTTAATTTTAAGTTAAAACATAACTGTGATATAAATTTTTATCCGTTAAACTTATTTTGTATGTAATTTTATTAAATTTGATGAGTTGGAGTTGGAAATATAGAATAACTAAATGAATGATAAATTAGAGATTCGTGTTAAATTTTAGTTTAAAGCCAGGTCAAACCGAGCGCTCGAATATAAACCAAACAGAGTTCAAGCATAAACATTATGCTCAAGTTCTTAAATTCGAACCGAACCGAGCAGTTCGATTTGTAAACGAACCGATTTTGAGCAGACCTTTGTTAAATTCGGTTCATGAATAACCCCATTTTATAAACAAAATGAATATACTTGCAACTTTATTAATATTTGATATAAACATGTCATTACAATATAACACACGAGACACCCGACGTCTTGATATAAGACATGTAACATAGTTGTATTCAACGTCATAAACTCATACCCAAGTGTGTTAACTCATCACTAAAAGGACGCGTTGAGCTCCAACAAAAAAAGGAGACAGGCATACGAATATATAGTTATATATTTCAAACAAATTACCAGGAATGACCTGCTGTAGATCAAAGGAGCTAGAGAAATTATTAAATAAACAAAATGAGCAAAAAAATTTTTGAGGTATTGATGAAAATTACCTGGTTAGTATATTTCTGTTATTCCAACTGCTAATTCTCTTGTTATATTAATTAAGCATGTTCCCAATTCAACAGCTTAAGGTTGCTTGACAATTTCCTTTAGCTTTGACCAGTTTACTTTCTGGGCGCATTTTGAGCATACATGTAACATGTGTGCAGACCTAAATTAATAAATTTACCATAAGATGGTTAAACTCTAATTGCTTAGAGCAGAGGTGTTAATAAACCATTAAAACTAATCTAACAATTCAAATCAAAGCAAGGGCAACCGGATCGACTGGCTAACATTTATTAATATTTTCATTTTAGAAATAGGAAGTTATGTATATGTACTATATTTATGACAATCCTTATCATTTTTTAAAATTAAGCTTTCGAATAAAAAAAATTGTTCAAACGATTAAACTGTCAAAATAGGCTTGTCATACTAACCCAACCAACTCTATGAGTTTGGTTCGTCTTTTGTAGAAATCATAGTTAGCAGTTCGACCTGGAATTGCCCTTAAAACCGGCCCACACTCATGTTTTAGAGTTGGAATCAAGAATGTCGTTACCTGTTGGGCAAAGATTCAAACCCATCATCAGAACATAAGAAGCAATCTTTGTTTTGGGGGCTTGATTTAGATTGATAATACCACATACCATCTTCACATGACCCTGAACAAAAATTGACTGATAAATTTTATAAACATGAAGTAAAGAATGAATATGGAAGAATGTAGAGAAATAAATGAACCTGTAGAAGTTGACAAGCGATTCAGGGCTGAATGAATCTCTTGCTGCACAGACTGTTGCAACTCGAATTGCATAACCATGCAAGCCTCAAGCATCTTCTGCATATCGTTCATCCTTTGCTCAAGTGTCTCCATATCAATCCTTAAGCCATTGATAATCTCCCGTTCCTGCAATCCAGTTAAATAAATTACTTCTAACAAACATCTTTTTTTGGTGACAGGGGTGAGTAGAAAAATCGAATAACTGAACTGAGAAACCATATGTCCAGTTATGGTTATATGTATAAATAACAGAATAAACTGAATCGACATTAAAACCAACTTTATATTTTGTTTACTTTTATAGATTATATGTTACATGTTGAAAAAGTCTTGTTATATTTTTTTATAAATAAAATATTAATTGCTTCTTATTCTCCTTTATGAATTAAAAAGATAACTGATATCTTGTTTGACACTTTAAACCCAAATTAACCGAAGTAATCTAACCATTTCTTCTACTAATCAAATTAACCGAAACCAAAATCTAAAACACAATGCATCGGTTATAGGATCAGTTTTAGTCCATGCCCACCCTTAAACAGTAGGATAGGTAAAACATAGTTTGCACTGGGTTCAAACCTAAGACGTATTCTAGACATCTAACAAAGATCTGTAAATTGTTTAGGTGATGGAAGAAGTAAAACTCACAGTCACAAGGTGATAATATGAGTCAGGAAAATGGCTGTCTGCTACACCTTGTGAATCATGGTCCCCGTGCGGAGATGCAAGTATGACGTTTGCGTTCTCATCGAGACTTTGCTGCTGATCCTGATCTTGCGTCCATTCATTTTCTGACTCAAGTGACTGATCTTGTCGATTGACATGTGATTGCATCAGCTGGTCTAGTCTTGAACCAAAAGCACTTTGAAGAAGATTAGAGACTCTTCGCCTACACACCATGAATGATGATTCTTTAAATTTATTAGTTGCATTATTAGAATAATAGAAGTTAATGATTGGATGTGAATATATAATATACCTGTTTGTAAGTTCTCTAAGTTCAATCACCCTGCTGCCATTATCAACATCATCATCAGACCAATAGAATGTGTTGCTCCTACTAATTAAAGCAGCTTCCAGATAGGAATTATTTCCGCCAAACCAACTTTCTGTGGGGTCCACAATACTGTCATTGTGATACCACTCTTCTTCTTCATGAGATTCTTGAAAATCACTCCCAACGGTTTCCTGATACCATCCACCATCATCATGTGATTCTTGTGGATTATGGGATGAATTTGGAATCTCATAAACAGTTTCTTCAGCTTGATCAATGTGATCAAGCTTCATGTCATTTTCGGATGAGGAGTTAGAGTCAAAGTTAGACTGAGTGTGTTCTTGTGGATTGGTGGATTCCAAGTTCAATGTAGAGTTAGTTGTCTCAAATTCCTCAGCAGCAACTTGTTCGGTGTGCTCATCAGTCATGACATTGTCGGATGAGGTGTCAGATTCAGGTAGGGCATCATGTGGAGAACAGTTAACTGTGAATGGTAGTTTCTCTCTTTTCTCATGTTGCAGAATGTTTCTATCATGCATTTCTTCAACTGCAGAAGGAAGTTCTAGTGGATTGTGGGACTCTCGGTGGTTTGTCAAGTTAGTTGTCTCAAAATTTTCACTGATGTTATGTGGCATCTCCTGAACTGCTTCTTCAGCTTGTTCAATGCGATCATAAGTATTTACCTCATTGTTAGATGAGGTGTCAGAGTCAGACTGTGCAGCATGGCCAAAGTTGTTCAGTCTGGTGAGGAATCCCTTCCTAATTCAAGTAACCCGTTTAGTTTATCTAACAAATAAGAGTTGAGATATATAGGCCACTTTTCTTCTACTGGCAGAATTTCATTACAATATAGCAAACTTATTGAACTTCACAGTATATCTTCCTAACAAACACTTATACTATATACCAACTAGAATGGTAAACTTATAAAAACGATATGGTCACAGGTTAAAGTGGTCAAAGTTTTATAAAAATTTATATACAAGGACAAGATCTAAAAATAGTTTACAAATATAACAATATTGCAGGTTGTATAACTATTTTATTAAAATACTAGAATTCTAAAGATTTTATATAAATGCTTTTTGAAATAAAATGAAATAAGTTTGGTGCGGTGGGGCCCACATTTTCTCGTCGATGAGATCACACATGAGGAGGTCAATCAGTTCATGGAGTGGCATCACACCCAATCACTTGCATAAATGCCATTCGACGACACCACTCCAAATCCTTCAATGAAAAACAAAACCTATATTTTGGTCAAGGTGGCTCTTTTTATTTTCATCATTTGGTATGTGTTTAAATTCTTGTAATATGTTATTACAGGTATTACTACTCTGGTATGTTGTATTTTATAGAGCATAATCTTTACATTAACTATAGATTTAATCAACAATTTAATTTTACTGTTCCTACTTTGCCAAAAGTGTCAAAAGAATGTCTTGAAGTTTCATAAAGATTAAGTTGATTTTTGAAATGGATAAACTACTAGTCCAAACTATCTGCTAAAAGTGTGACAGACAAAAGGAAAAGAATGTTCTTCACTCCCTCTGCTGCTGCTGCTCCGCCTGACCGCCACTGGCTCACTGCCCTACGCCAGCCGGCCGCCGCCACGGCCTGCACCATCCCTTTCCCTACACGGTAATTACCAATATTTTTTAACTTGTAATTGTTTAGTTATGATTTTGTTAGATATCTAGGGTGTGTAATCTATTGATTGTGGATTTCTTTTTTGTTTAGATAAAACTGAACATTAGGTAATGACTTATAATTTGATTATTAGTATTGATTTTGATTTTAGATTTCTAGGGTTTGTAATCTATTAATTATAGTTTTTTTTGTTTAGATGAAATTGGACTTTAGGTAATTACTTATAGTTTTGATTTTGATTCTAGATTTCTAGGGTTTGTAATCAATCAAATGTAGTTTTCTTTTTGTTTAGATGAAATTAGACTTTAGGTAATGACTTATAGTATTGATTGCTTAGTTTTGATTTTGATTCTAGATTGCTAATATTTGTAGTATATTAAATATAGTTTTCTTTATGTTTAGAATTGGACTTTAGGTAATTGCTTATAGTATTGGTTTAATTTTGATTTTGATTCTATATTTATAGGGTATGTAATCTATTGATTGTAGTTTTCTTTTTGTTTAGATGAAATTGGACTTTTGGTTAGACTTTGTTTCCAATCACAAATATTAAATTGTTAATTGTTATTGTGTATTTGTGTAAATATGTAATTGATTATGGTTTTCACTTTGTTATAAAATTAGCGAATTTAAAACATGGTAGATGAAATCTCATTCTAAACATGTTCTTATTTGCATTTTTTTAATTAAATGATGTACCGTAAAAAGATCATATTGAATGAATGTACCGCAAATGAAAATTTAATTATTGAATCAATGTACCACAAATATTTTTTATATTGAATGAATGTAACGTAAAAAATACTCGGGATACCCCTGAATTTTTGGGCTAGATCTGTCACTATTCACACCTTTGGAAAATTCAGTTAAACCAAAAGTGAGATAAAAGGGATAAAATAAGATGCACCTTATATCAGATACAGCATGTGTTTGCCTCAAAAACCCCAATTCACTTGCTGCAACAGAAGTCTGTTTTTCATCTTCTACAAATCTTTGGTTCCTCAAAAATCTACCCTTGAGTAATGACTACAATTAAATTATGGCATTAAGTGTGGCAATATGTAACAGAGGATTTAAATTTATAGTGTACAATGCTTAAGCAGAATAATAATTGGATATGAATAATAAAACAACCATACGGTTGCACCATAATCATCATAATTACGCTAATCATATGTGACCTTCTACAAATGGGACTGCTTATTATAAGATTGCCAAGGAACACTTGATTCTAGACTAACTTCTGCTCTTTTTTTTAGAAAAAAATTTATAAAAGGGTACTTCCCAGCAGGGAAAATCCTAGAATTACTCCCACCCAAGTGCATTGAACTATGGAATTATCCTCCCTCCCCAGCCAATGCAACCCGAGACACATTGATGGTATTTGCGGTCTGGGAAGTCCTTAATTCTCATTATCTCTACTGCGGACGGAACGGTATGAAATTATGAATTTGCCTAAGGTGTCATAAATTGTGGAAATAAGGGAGTATGAGAATAGCTTACTGAATGAAGCATCCTAAGAATGCTAAGTGAAGGAAATTATATTCGTAATAGTGCCTAAACTAGAACAAGGTAATTTTATCTATAAAGAATGATGGTGTATGGGTCAGCCTTGCACAAGCACAGTATTTGATATATGCACAGTTTGTTAATTTGATATCACAATTCACATAAACAAAGTTTATATAACATGCAAGCTTATAATCACAGTAAACTACCTTTAAGGTTTTAGTGTTACTATTTTCTCATTATTAGACTATTGGTGCTCATGGATGGTGATGGTAGGCTCAAGTTACAAGAACATATTCATAGCCAAAAACGTTGCAACAACAAACATAAAAGTGTAATTGCACAGCAAAAGTTCAAAAGAGCTAACCTGAATTCGGTGCCGATGTGCAAAATTTGAAACAAATTTGTTCTCCAACAAATCATTAACTTCTCTCTTCCTTTCTCTCACAAACTTCGTTAACAAGTCAAGAAGAGCTTGTCTGCCATATATCCTACAGATAGACCTTTGTGCACTATCGATTTGAGAACCAATCTGTGTAGTTGACTCTTCTGAGCCAGTTGTTCGACAAGGGTCACCTTGTTGAGTGCTTGATTCTATCCACTCCCTCACTATCCTCACCCTCTTGCATTCATTGTTTAGACGTGAAGAACTATGAACTGTATGTCCCCCAAAGCTTTTGCATCCCCATTCATGGAAAATTTTCCTCGCACACTCTTTCTCTTGAATCACCATCTGGTTTCCGCTTTGGGGACACTCATTTTCAATGTCATTTGCACCCCTGAATGTTTCTTCACTTTCCATGCTTTCACCTTCTGAAGAAGATGAGCATGGGCTTTCAGGGCCAACAACAACACCATTCATTTTCCGCCTTCCATTCTCTCCAAATCTTCCCTCATTTTCAAGATCCCGCCACATTTTTCTGATAGATGATGTCCGGGTGATTGACCTCTCGTTATTACCAAGATATGAATCAATCCCCGAAGCCTTATATAGTCCAGCCACCGCCATTTTTCCGTGTTTAACAACAAGGATTCTTAATCAGTGAGTTGGATGACAAACGGAGTTCTCCCAGATGCTTTTCATTCTTGAAAATTCCAGGATCTCTATAATCCACCCAAATATCCTCAGATTTTTAAGAAACTGAATTGAACAAGAAACAGTAACATAGTGATAACAATGATAACTCTATACAAAAAAGGTATAAACATGGCGGTGATCTAAGAACTTAAATTAAGTTTGAAAAACTCATATATTATTTGATATAATCATTAATAAGAGCAAACACATCACATACAATGTGGATGCATGCCAGATCCATTCACATCACATGTCCTGCGCCTCCTGGCCATGTAGATTCGATCATTTAACCAAATGCAATAAATGACATTCTTTCAAACAAAATTGCTTATTGAAATACATTAATTCAACAAAAATTATCAACTAACATGTGAAATCGTTCTAAACGACCAGCGAAATCAAAGAGCCTAATCACCGAATGAATATAATATAATCCTATAGACCTATAAAAGTCCACAAAAGTCAATAAACTCACTCCGTCCACACAGATTCAACATAAAACAAAAATACATCATACACATCAATAATAAATCATCAAAACAACCAATACCGATCAAATTCATATATAATCATCAAAAAAACAAGTAAATTCCTCTAATCATAAGCGCAATCATAAAACTAACAAGCGGAATGAATCTACGAACCTGTGAAAATGCGAATCGCTGAGTTTTTTTTTTTTTTTTTTTTTTTTGTTTCACCTCTGTTACATCTTCAGATTGTTCAGTAACATGATCGGAATCAACGACTCCTGCAACAAACTCAACAAAACATGAATCGACTAACACAAACAACTTGATAAAAAGGTATGTATACATCCTGTGATTATTTACCTCTTTAGGCATCCAAATCTACAGTAAGATGGATGAAAATCAAACGACTCTGTCAATATTAGGTATTAGTCACACTTAAAAATAAAAGTTAGTGTGTGTGAGAGAGAGAGATGAGGAGAGCACGTTGTTGTTGAAGTCTCGCATAAATGGTGCCTTAACTGCAACGTCTATTTTTGAAGACGGAGGAATAAGGGGCAATAATGTGCAAAGACGATTATGCCCTAGGTTATTTATTTATTATTTTTTTTTTTTGTAATATGTCTGTGGTGTCTTGAATTCAACGGTAAGTTTGAGGGGATGACGCGCACTTGCTCAGGGTTTATGGTAAAGATAAAACGACGACGTTCAACTTGCTTCTTTTTAAAACTTTCATTTAATTAATTTTCTCTCTTTACTTAAAACCTGTATTCAGAGTACATTCTTTGTATTTATGATTTTTATATTATATGATATGATTATAAATAGTTGTAAGTAAAAGATATGATAAATTTACTGTTTAATTTGTATTTTGTGGAAATACTATTCAAAACCATATAATAGTTTTAATATATTATAAGTGATTGTGAGTGAAGAAGATAAAAAAAATAATGATAAAGTTAAAAAGAAAAAAGAAAAAATAATGATTTTTAATGTAATTATATGAATAAGATTAGAAAATGAGTTGTGAATGCTCTTAATGGGTATTTAGGACCGGGTTTTTACTAAAACATGTTTTTAAAGGTCGAGTTGTTTTTTTTCTATTATTTCTCGTTCAATTTTCATATACAATTTTGTTTAAAAAAAATTTAAGTATAACTTGCATTTTTATTCAATTGGTTTACCGTTTCTCCTTTTATTCCCAAGGCTATAGCTTGAATCGAAAGAGGCACATCCTTTTTTTTTCATTCCATATCATTTATGTAAAATATTTTATCTTTTGCAAATTGAAAACAAAAGTTGCCATTTAGTTGATTGATAAGTCTACGCTTATCCTAAACTTAATAACGCAAGTTTGACTCTAGGGGCTGGTGATAAACCGTATAATATATAATTACATATTATTTTTTGTTTTTTATTATCTATGTTTTGATATATAGAACTGAGCCGTCGTAACTTTATATATTTTCTTTTATGTAATAAACAACGTTAATGTAACAACCACAACATAACACATTTAAAGATATTTGCAATCATGTCACATCACACGGGTTTAATTTCTAGTTTAGATTAGTTATGAAAATTTATGCTAGCTCAGATATATGATTTTAGGTGATATTTGTATGGGTTACCTAAAACTAATTGCACATTGTTTTACTTGTATAGAAACTAGATATGAAAATAGTATACAATCATATAAAATGTAACAAAGTATTTTTTAAGTTGTTAAAAACCTTAGAAATTGTTATATACATTTTTTTAAAGATCCTAATCTACTTCTATCCAACTTCAAATTTAATCTAATATGTATATCTTAAGTGACTCTTTAACTCATCATCTTATGGATGAAAGACATACATCTTTATCACTAGACTATTTAATAGTTATAAAATTATTAAATATATAGATATTGTTTGATATTCTAAGTTGATTTGCGAGTCATAATTACATCCGGTAATGAAAACCTTAATGAATATATTTTAACATATAAGATAAAAAATAAGCATATAGACATATGGTCTAACAGGTAACAAGTACTCAACAGGTATAGATGACGATATTACAATATGATACTAGTATACTTAGGTCCAATAACATTCGCTAACATTAAGAGACTAATAATAACGGTTTTAAATAATCGTATGTGGTCATCAATTAAAAGTTGTGATGTGTCACTACTCAGTATATAAATTCATTAAATTTATTAACACCAATCTACTTTCCTATACTTAAATTCCAGTTATTATAGCACCTTACCAATAACAATTGTTTTTAATTTACTTTATCAAATAATTACTAAAAAAACAATCATTCGTTACCCTTTTAAATTGATAAACAAAGTTTAATGTTTATTTATTGAGAGATATAAAGTTTAGAATTTAAAGTTTGAGACTGGTTATTATCCAAACAAAATATTTAAGAAGAGATATTATGGGTAACACATAAATGTCAAAGTAAATTACATTTCAGTCCATGTGGTTGGTGTAAAAAGACACTTTAGAAGTCTTAAGTTTGAAAGGAAAATTATGAGTTATGTTAGGGGTTGTTTGTTTGGTTTGACCCGGCTGACTCGATCAGCAGGTCAGCCCGTTTGATACGTTTGAAATCAGAGTTGACTGGGTCCTTTTGGTCTGACCCGGACCTGAATTTTAAACATGCTGACTCGGTCAGCCGGTGGCGGTGATGCTGGAGGTGGTGGCGGTGATGCTGGAGGTGGTGGCGGTGATGCTGGTGGTGGTGGCGATGATTTGCAGAGACGGTTTTTGAGTCAGTCAGATACCGAATCAAACAACCAAGTTTCAGTCAGACGCATACCCAGTCAGAACATCTTACTGGGTCAGCTTCTGACTCAGTAAGATCTGACTGAGTCAGTATGATCAAACAACCCCTAAGTTGTTCTTACTTTTTTATACTTTAAAATTTAAAACTCATATATAACATAATAAAACAGATGTAAAACTATCAAATTTCTTTTTGTTAATACCTTAAACTATAAACATAAAAACTTATTGCAGTGTTTAAGTTTCATGATATATAATTTCCGGTAATCATGTCAACTCATTATTGAAAAACTTACTAGAATCATCAATGTTTCGATAACTAATAAGACCAAATAAATCATAATTTGCATAGAAAAAATTGACCCTCAAGTAGGCCCTACCCAAATTACTTGTGAAATAAACTCTCAAAGTCTCAATTAGGGTCTCCAAATTTGTAGAGATCCATTCCAGAACTTTTTCAGAATTGAACTAATTTTGGGCTTTTATATAGGTAAATCCAGATTGTAGGCCCATTTAGTGCAGTTTAGCGAATACAAATCAAATCCTTCAAATCTAATTCGAATTCACATCTAGTTTCCAAAAACCAAAACTCGACTAATTCGATTCTGTTAATTCAAATATTCGAAATTTGATTCGTTGACCACCCCTACTCCTAACGGTCGAAATTTGATGAGTTGACTTGACCTTTCACTCGCAACTTAACAATCGAGTCATTATCATCGTTTTGTTCACTCGCTCTCAACTCTCTGGCTTTCTAAATTTTTGTTTAATAGACTTTTGGGGAACCAAAAACCTTGTCCATTTCTGAGTTTCTATGAACACGTGAGGACTTTCGAATGATGATTTCTATTACGACATTTTTTGTTGATTTGTGTCATCTTTCTCAAGGTATGTGCTAAATTAGTCATCTTTTAATAATTTTCTTTTTTAACTACTTAGGCTTGATGGATTGTTGTGAATCTGTTTTTATTAACTATGATTGTCACATTATGTGAAACTGTCTAGTTAATTTTCAAAGATGTTATTTAGTTGTGAAATTAACTTTAAATGACTGATTCTAGTTGATATTTGTTAGGTGTTATTTATTATACTATATTATTATTAGGGTTTAATAAGAATTGTATTAGGGTTGAGCCCATGGGTCCGTTTAGGTTCTTAGGGTTTCATTATAAACTATGTATAATGTAACTAGGGGTGTAAACGAGCCAAGCCGGCTCGCAAGCTACTCAGGATCGGCTCGAAAAAAGCTCGAATCGAGCCGAGCTTAAACGAGCTCGAGCTCACATAATGGCTCGTTTATTAAACGAGCTCGAACCCAAGCTTTAGATATCGAGCTCAAGCCGGCTCGCGAGCTCTGATAATTTTTTGACGAGCCGAGCTCGAGCTTTAGAAATAAAACTTCAAACGAGCCGAGCTCGAGCTCGAGCTTTAGAAATAAAACTTCAAACGAGCTGAGCTCGAGCTCGAGCTTTAGAAATAAAACTTTAAACGAGCTGAGCTCGAGCTCGAGCTTTCTAAAACTAAAACGAGTCGAGCTCGAGCTCGGCTCGGCTTGTTTACACCCCTAAATATAACCTAACCTATCAATAACCACCAATCACTATTTTATCATCTTATATGGTATCAGAGCCATCCTAGGCTCCTTACCACCTTCGCCGCGCCACCACTAAAATAACATAAAACCCTAGCCGTCATCGCTCCGAGAAAAAACCCTAGACAGGGCGGCGTGCCGTCACCGCCCTGTCTGGCCACCATTCGTTTGTTTTAAAGATTCTCCGTTTAGTTTTCCTAATCTTATTTTATGTTTTGATATTTAGCTTTCCGATCAAAGGTCACAACCTTCTATGCTACTGCTTGCCGTCGGTTTCATATTGTTAACTTTGATCCTTGTAACCTTACGATCTTATATCCTTGCAATCTTGCGATCTTATTTATTTTCAACCTTTTTGTTACAGCCTGACCATAGTCATCAGCTTTCACCTTATCTATTAGGTTTTCATTACGATGAAAATATTTTATCGGGTTTATCTCTCTTGTATTAGATCCGATATCCTATCATATTTCTTTTTCTTTCTTTTTAGCAGGACCATGGTCTCTAGCCACCGAAGTACGCCGCCTGGCCACGGTCACAGGCCTTCGGTATGACACACCGCCGTATGACCACGATCACCGGGTGTCTGTTTTTTCTTCTGTTCTAGCCGGACCACGGTCTATTGGCATCACAATGTGCCTCCTAACCACGGTCACCGACCTACACATGACATACCATCGCACAACCACGGTCGCCGGATGTCTATTTTTTTCTTTTTTTCTTGCAGGACCACGGTCCATTGCCACCGGACCATTTGTCGCGCCACCTCCCAGACTACGGTCTTCAGCCACGCGGCTTTTGTGCCATTTTGGTTGCCGCCACCAGGACCCGATAAAAATCGAAGATTGCAATATTTTAGTTTGAAGATTGTAAGAGTTTGGATTGAAGAATTTTGGCAGAAGTTGTGATTGAGATCAGGAATAGTTTTTATTGTTTTTTGTTTCGTGTTTATTTTTCTATCGTTTTTAGTCTAAAAGTCCGATTCTTTACCGCTTAGACTGCGGAGGAGTACGAGACTATATTATTATTAGGATTTGATAAAGATTGTATTAGGGTTGAGGCCATGGCCCCGTTTAGGTTCTTAGGGTTTCATTGTAAACTCTATATAATATAACCAACTTATCAATAACCATCAATCACTCTACGTGTTTAGTCATTATGATAATTCGGTGGTGACTAGGTGTTAATTTGGGCGAAACACGTTGAGTAATTAGGTCCTATTCTAGGCTATACGTGTTTAGTAACTAGGCGATAATACGCAAATTTGATTGAGACTTTGGCTAGATCAAATCTTTTAGTTATTATTGTTGGTCTCAAAACCCAAATAAAAGAGAGTTTATAACATAACCTTCGGAACAGGACTGATATTTTTGGTTTGTTTTAGGCTTCTAAATCGGTAGGTTACCCCTCCGCTTAAGAGGTCATGACAAAACACCAATGATAATAAAATTTGAACTCCATTAAAAGGTCATGACAAAACAACAATAATAATAAGATTTGAACTCGAGATCTCTACTAGAAATGAGTCTGGATCCGTCAGTCGGTTAGATTTGTGGTCCTTCGATTGCATATTGTAGTTTGAATGGTTTATGTCATCAAGGGTTGGGTAGATGGCCAATTTCAATCAAGTGTTAATATAAAGACACTCAAGTTGAAAAGTTGACACCTTGCTTACATGCGGGTGTCGCATCACTCACTCTCGTCATCTTATATGTTACATATAGGGATATACGTAGTATATAGAACCATACGTCGTGAATAGCCTTTTCAATAACATGTTGTTGTAAAACTATACGTGTTGTATAAGTGGCATTAATAAACATATATAATACTATATCTCACATATAGATGTCATCCTTACAACCCATACAAGCTATAAGTGCGACCCTAATACCCTATACTACACAATATTTATTTAACACTATGCTACACGTATAACTTTTTAACTAAACGTAAATGAGTAAAAATAGGGCATTAAAATAAATGAATTGGCGGTTTATATGGCGCTAAAGCCACTACTTTAACATAAAAACGAGGCTCTAAAATGAAGATTCGTAAAAACTCTTAACGAATGTCAAACACAACTTTGTCTACATCAACAATAGGGGCTCCAAACATCACTTAAGCACCACATTTAATTCAAAGAGTTGTTTTGTAAAATCGTTTTTATCTACATAACAGTTATATGACATTCTGGTTAAACAACCACTACATTTAATCTTATACGTTTTTTAAAAAATGAAATAACATAAAGATAATTCTGGCTCATATCCTCAGACCGCTATTTATAACTCGGCTCCACAACTATTTAATTAAACGTTATCTTCATCATCTCAATAATTCAATATCACTACATAACGGGTTTAATATCCACAACAATCACACACGTCAAAATCCATACAAAAAATGGATCAAACTCACCAGCAGAACACCACCATCGAACCACATGTACTCATATTTCCAATACCATTTCAAGGCCCCGTTAATTGTGCTCTAAAGTTAGCCGAGCTCCTATGTCTCTCAGGCATCAATGTCACCTTCATCAACACCCAACACATCCACCGGCCCCTCGTTCGCCACACCGACGTGCTCTCGCGGTTCAACCGCTACCCCAACTTCACGTTCGAAACCATCCCTGATGGCCTCGAGCATGAAAAACCGGTCTCTGGAGACCGGTTCATGGAGGTGATGGGTGCTGTTGATTTGGTCTCTAAACCTATTCTTCGGGAGATGATGGTTTCGGGTAAGTGGAGTCGGAAAGGAGAGAGGCCGGTGACGGTTATGATACCCGATGCTTGCTTTAGCTTCGCGGTCGATATCGCGATTGAGGCGGAGATTCCGGTGGTTTGCTTTGAGACAGTGAGTCCATGCTGCTTGTGGACTTCGTATTTGAATCTTCCTGTGCTTATTGAAGCGGGGGATGTACCCTTTAAAGGTACGTTTTATTTTCATTTATTATTTAAGTGTTACTGGTAGCAGTTTTTCTATCCTTTACATTGATGGAATGTTTGTTTTTCTTTCGGATCTTATCAATAATTTGTTTAAAGTAAGGTTTTACTAATGATGTTGTTTATTAGTAACAAATTAAAAATTGTGACAATTTTATTTTTGATTTTCTGAATTTATAAAAAAAATCAAGGGTATTGTAATTCATTGAAAAGCTTTAGAAACCAAATTGTAACTTTGACTAGCTTTTTTTTTTTTGTCTTTTACATATTTAGGAGTGGGATAAACGACACTTATTTTCCAATAGCGTGTTTCATTTAATTTTATTATATTAAATAATATTTTTATCATTATATTTTCTTTTTTCTTTACTTACAATCACTTTAAAAAATATATAAACTATTTATAAGAACTAAATAGTGATTTTGACGGAAACTAACAACTCTACACCATAATTCATAGACGATTATTCAAATCAACATAACTGTTACATGAATATTATGTTTAAAGATTTTACATAAGAATGTACATACCAACTTGATATTTTTTTTACTTATCTAGTTTACTTTCTTGCTCCTCAGATAATGATCTAGACCAATTGATAACAACTATTCCAGGAACAGAACATATAATTCGACGGCGGGATCTTGCTAGTTTTTGTCGTGCCAATGACTTGTCGAACCCAGTTATCGAGCTTATCGTCAAAGAAGCTCACGCGGTTCCTCGAGCTCAAGGTCTTATAATAAACACATTTGAAGAGTTGGATAGTCTTATACTCCCACATATGCGAAAGCTTTGCCAGAATATTTACACCATAGGCCCATTGCACGCGCTCCACAAAACAAAACTTATGTCTAACATGATACCATCGTCACAAGAAACCACATTTTCTAATAGTGTTTGGAAAGAAGATAGATCTAGTTTGTCATGGCTCGATAAGCAAGATCCAAACACCGTCGTTTATGTAAGCATAGGGAGTCTTGCAGTCATGACGGTTGAACAACTTGTTGAAATATGGTATGGTATAATTAATAGTGGGAAACCTTTTCTATGGGTAAGACGCCCAGGTTCAATCATCGGTTGGTATGAAGAGTCACAAGTTCCAAAGGAGCTGCTAGAGCGCACAAAAGAAATCGGGTGTTTAGTAGAGTGGGCACCTCAAGAAGACGTACTCGCCCATCCAGCCATTGGTGGGTTTTTGACACATAGCGGATGGAACTCAACTATCGAGAGTATAACGGAGGGTGTTCCCATGGTTTGTTGGCCATACTTCGTGGACCAACAAGTGAATAGTAGATTTGTGGGAGAGGTATGGAAAATGGGAATAGACATGAAGGATACTTGTGACCGGTTGCTAGTCGAAAAAGGTGTAAGGGACATTATGGACTCAAAAGAGAATATATTTAGGCAATCCGCAAATACTTGGGCAAATTTGGCTAACAAGTCGATATCGAAGACGGGTACATCATCTATCAGCTTGAGTCAATTAATTGATGATATTTTAACAATGAGTTTGACCTGACAGTAATATAAAATAATTAAAGTTTGTACTAGAATCTATTTGTGAGATTGAAATTTGTGATAGATTGTGTGTCTATGCTTAAATAAGTTTATATATATATATATATACATACATACAGGGGAGAGATCAAATAAAAACCATATTTATAAATGAAAATCGTGAAAACCATCACTTCTCAATCACATAATTTATAATTGATTCGACCTTTTTATTTTTTAAAGTATATTTAAGTAAAATTCAACTTTATTTTTTGAATTCATTATATATTATTTAGTTTAAACTCCAAAGAATGATAATGATGACGAAACGACTTACGTATACGTAAATAGTATGAGTTATATGTACGTAATTTTTAGTTGTAGACTTGTTAACACGTACGTACATATACATAACCCCTACATATACGTAACTATTAGTTGTATATTTTGTAACATTTATTTACATATATGTAACCTTTGGTTTTCATGGTTTTCATTTATAACATGGTTTTCAATGGAACCCTCCCCTATATATATATATATA
>BJCM01063660.1:0-19754 GCA_018326385.1 Flaveria bidentis
TAATAATAATAATAATAATAATAATAATAATAATAATAATAATAATAATAATAATATTATTATTATTATTATTATTATTATTATTATTATTATTATTATTAATATTAATATTAATAATATCATAGAAAAAATTGAATACAAAAACATGAAGAGATGCATGCCTTGTGGCAAACATGTATGGCTTCTTTCCCTATCAAACCATGAATGCAACAACTCACCTCAAGATTCACTTGATTTGTAGTCACAAACATAAAATATAATTCATGTGACACCTACTCATCCTCCTCACCAACTGGATATATTACACCTTTTTCTTAGAAAAATAACACTATCTTATAGATATATTCAGACTTTATATACATTTCCACATCAACAAATATTATTAAATATTGATAAAATTAATTGTCATCTAAAAGAATAATTATACTTTTTTACTTAATATTCAATGAATTAATTCATTTTTTGTCCATTTGGTTAATATTTTCCCACAAGCCCTTTGATTTGGTTGACATGTTTGTCATTTGGCTTAAAAGATATTGAATAAAGAGTACCAAAAGACAATGTGGGAGATCAATTATACAGAGAGTTATTTGTTGTCATTGTGGTCTTTATGCTCTAAATAATGTTGGGCTTAATGCATGTGATGATTGCAAAAATAAGGGTCCCATTGTTTTTCTAAAGGTTAGTTTTCCAAAACTTATTGTTTTTTTACGGTTAGTTTTCAAATTTAATTGTTTAACTTAATGTTAAATAATTCCATAATATGTGTATATGTTTGAAAGAAAATTATAAGAAAAAAAAATAATATATGTTCGCAGTAGCTGGTGAGGGAACGAGTTGGATGTTTGATGAAGAGGGGTTTAAAATTTTAAATTTTAAACATAAGGATATAATAGTCATTTTACATAAATTAAACAAAACATTTTAAGTCTACCGATAAAAAAGATAATAGTATGCTAACGAAGGGTGAACAATGAGTACGTTATACATAATCTCTTAAAAGAAATATCACAGGAAATAATTTCATAGTGTGCTCAGAAAACTACTTGACATAGTTTCAAATAATATTATTGTTTTAAAATAGAGTTAATTGTTATTTTTGTCACTGAGTTTTTATCTGTTTTATTATTTCTTTTAAAAAATGTTTTGTTTCTTAGATTCTTGACTTTTGAAAAAGTAGTCAATCTCATTCATTTTTGTTAACACGCGCAACTAATTTTATTTATTAGGTTGGGGACATTTAAGTTATTATACAAATCGTTTAAATGAAAACTTAAATTAAATGATTTGTATAATAACTTAAATATCCCTAAATTAACAAACATAATTAACCAAGTTAACGAAACTAAATGAAAATGATATAATTTTTAAAAAGTCGAGGACCTAGAAAAAAAACATTTTTAAATGAAATTAACAAAAGATAACTTAAGTACGAAAATAAGAATTAACTCTTTAAAATAAGAAAAGGAAGTAAACAATGGGCCACACTTGAACAACCAAATTGAATATATTTTTATTTTGGGACTTGCTGTCGAAAAAACTCAAATTATTACGACAATTAAAATAAAAACAAAATCGTTTAATTTTTTTATGAACAGTTACATACACATGTATAAAATTAATATATTCATCAAGCTATCATAATAACTTATTTGTGTATTTTTAAATAACCTACACATAACATGTGTATGTTATATACATGAAATAATATAATTAATTTATTTATAATTTTTAAATTACATAGCAAGAAAATAAATATAACATTTGTATCATCTTTTTTATAAATTGAAATTTTGATAGTTTATTTCTTTTGTTTATTCTCATAATAATTTATGTTGTACATATATGTATGTACCTCTTGAGTTTATTAAAACAGAGGAAAGATCTTAAAATCAAGTCTCACGTGTAACAGAAAAAAAAAGACTTCATGTTGAGTCAAAGAGTTTTCTTACCCAAAGTGAGTTTTTTTAATAGTGATCTTAGGTTTTTCACTTGAGTAATGAAGCTGATCGCGTGGATCAATGATCCTTCGTGATCCTTTAACATAACGGGAAGTTAGATCATGCAAAGAGTTCAAGGATCAATCTATTTTGATTATTATCATTGAGACATTTAAAAATTATCTATACTACTATATGATACATCTTTTTGGATAGAGATGTATTTTTACCAAACATACAAGTTTTGAAGCAACATGTATAAAATAATGCAAGATATTTAAGAGTTCTAAAATATGAGATTAATTAAGTTTGTAAGACACTTTAGGGGGAATATAATAAATTTATCCATTAAATTTTATATAACTTAATATTTTCGCCCTTGTCTCTTTCATGTATTTAATAAATATTATTAATACATTATTTAATAATATGATATTATTTTATTCACTTCATTAAATTTTATTTTATTTGTAATACTATAAATTGATATTTGAATTTATATTTGGTAATTATTTTTATAACTAAATATTATTTAAGTTAAGTATTAATTTATTTAAATATTTAAGTATATATATGACTTATATATATCTTCATATTTATAATAACTATAATACTAATATTTTTAAGGGTATATGGTGAGTTTAATAATTTTAATATTTATCTATATGTTTTATAACAAAAGTAAAAGTAGGATAAAATAATAATTTTACATATGGGTTAAGACACCATATAAAAAGTCATGCTTAAAGTTTAAAAAATTAACCATTTTATTCTATTTATGCCCTTATAATAAAGTATAATATGTGATGGTTATAATACAAATGCTAAAGCATATAAATGTGGCCAAACAAAACCGACATTTACTTTCAATGTCGTTCATTCATTGCGATTCAACACTAATCATCTTCCCCTTTCTCTTATCGATTGTTAACAGTTCAATAACAATCAAACTGAAAATTTGTGATAATTTATCTATTAACTTTCTCTGGTCTATGCAAATCATCATCGAACCGACCACAAATATCACTCATGTTTTCACTAATCTTGTTGGGATAATATAGTTATCTTAAAGAATTTTTTAATATACATAATTGTTTTCTTTCATTCCATTTTTTTCAATAATTATATTTTGATTTTTTAATTTAGGTAATAACGCACTGAGCCAATATCGACTAAAATCGAGTTTCTAAAAAATCGCGCAACAACCGTATTGTCGCAATGTGCAGACATTTCCACTATGATTAATAACAAGTTAAAAAGGATTTAAGGGAGCGTTTGGTTGGAAGAATGAAATGGAATGGAATAGAATGTAATAGAATTGAGAAAATAGTATAATTTTCAAGTAAAATTATGTTTGAGTAAGTAATGAAATATAAACCTAAGTGAATGTTTCACCTCAATTTCTTTGGTTGTGTGATTTTAAATTCCCTCTCTAGGTGGAAGGATTTTGAAATCCCACAACCAAGGGAATTGAGGTGAAACATTCCCTTGAGTTTTACATTTCATTACATACTCAAACATAATTTTACTTGAAAACTATACTAGTTTCTCAATTCCATTTCATTCCATTCCATTCTTCCAACCAAACGCTTCCTAAGTGAAACTAACTTTGATATTCTCATTTGAACTTAGTGCAACTAACTTATATTTTTAAGTCGAATATATTTACACTTCATTATCTTAAAATAATTTACATTATATTTTCATTAAAATATCATTACTATATCTTAAACAAATATATATCTATTTAAAAACCATTGATTATATAAATGTGTCCAGGTTTGACTCACAAAAGAAATGTGTAACTATAAGAGTGTGTTTAAACTTATGATTTAGAAAAGGGAAAAATAAAAAGTGTGATAATCTTAAAAGTATATTAAAAAAATTAACCATCAATCTTCTCAACTAATAGTTGAGGTTATAATGGAAAAAATTGTTGGAAAGAGTATTTTAGGCGAATACACTTTTGTTAACCTTTTTTTCAAGTTCATCCACCTTTTATAAATGTTTATAAGTTTTATATACAATATTATTTTTAAAAAAATATCTATAACAAGCGTTTTTATCTTTAAAAAGAGTATGGTATCGTTATATAAAAACATAATACAAGTTTTTCAGCTCATATGAAAATTGCTCATCATTATGTCTTTTGTTTTTTTATTAGTTATTGTGTTTCTCCTTAACATTATTGTGTTTTTTTTAAAATGATGAATTATTTAAAAATTAAATGATAGTGAAATAATACAGTTGTGTAATTTTGGTATGTAAAATATAATGATAAATTAACAAATAATTAACCTAATACATAAAAAATAATTATAAAAATAACACAAAATAATATAAAATTTAAAACATAATAAAAAAATTTATTAGTGTGTTTTTTTGCTCATCATTGTGTTATCATGAACACAATGAGTTTGAAAACATATTGCTAAAACAATATCATTATATACATTTATTGATAATATACAATGATAGATAATAAGTTTATGTAATACATAAAAAATAATAAAAATAACACAAATTTATCTTAAACGTAAACATAATGATGAATATATGTAATGATGAAAAATATTTCACACAATGAACTAATATTTAATATAATGATTTGACGTATTTAACATAATAATCAAAATATCATCATTTTTAAAACATTATAAGAACACATATCAAGTCTTGAATACTTTTTATATCTTTTACATATAGTATAACTCTACCATATCTATTTATTATAATAAAAAAAAGTTTTGGTTGGACATTTGTCATAATTCTAGAGACTCTAATTCTAATTTTTCCGTCTCTCTACTATTAAATAATTACATTAAATACAAATGATATTAATTATTTTTTAGATTAAATATAGTATTTTAATAATTTAAGAAATAGATCTTTTTATAAATGTAATTTACAAGGAAACATGTGTTAAAATAATAAATATTTCCAAAAATCATTTTATTAAAATACGAATTATTTAAAAATTAGTGTTTTTAATTAATAAAATTGTTATAAACTAAAATAATTAAAATTCAGAGTTATAATAAAGTTTTTTAGAAATGGCAGTTTTATGAAATGGTTTGTTTTGGAACAAATTTTTTGAATTTTTTTCAAAAAATGAAGAAATTATTTTATTACTTATAATTATTACTCATAAGTAATTTCATTTGTATCGTATATCAAAATATAATTTTATAATTAATAAATTGCGTTATTAATTATTTAATATTTAAATAATCAACCCGTGTAAATATGTAATACACGAAAAACTAACCTAGTAATTTAACAAATACATCTATCTTTCCCGTAAAATACACTTGTCACATTTTAAATCAATCTGGTCTACGCACTTAACTTTTTATTATATAAGATCTGACTCCTATACGCATACTATACTTCTCGCACATTCTAGTTTCTTATTCATATATTTGTAATTTTAATGCATCATTAAGTTGGATCTTTGGACCGGACATTGATTTGCTATCGATTTTTCATATATACAATTCTTGTTTGTCATCATTACTACAAATATTTCTCCTTTTCAGAGATTTAATTGTTTTTTCTTTTTAAACAATAAAGTAACTTGTATAATTTCGTTTCATCCATTAAATAATATTTATTTTACAATTGGCCAATCATGATTCTGGATTACAAATAGATTTACTTATGTCACCATTTTATTTTATTATTTTTTAATTCGTATAATTACCTTTTAAGTAATTGTTTGACATATAATTAAGTTAGATTTCACTGTTATGATGTTAATTTTTTTTTACTTTTTATTTAATATAAGTTGTCAGGTACGTATTTAAATACTGCATACTACTATTCTTGCCATTTAATGTAACAAACTTTAATATATTCTTACCATCTGTCCATTTAATATAATATAATCTACTAAAACTAGTTATTTTTGAAAATTAATTCATCTTTTTAATATAACAAACTACTTACGTCAAATGATTATATATTAAAAGTTTGTTACTTTAGAACATAATAAACACTTAGGGTAAATTTATCATATTTTATGTAACTTGCCTAATTGTGTGCATCAAACTTTATGGTTTGTTGGATCAAATTTGTGTTATATTTTCTTGAAGTTTTTCTTAAAATATTACATTTTCGTATAACATTCTAAAATAAATAATAATTTTAATTCTAGAAAGATAAAATATATGTATTAACTTCAAAAGATAGTTAGGGCGATGAAGGCACCCAGGTAATGGGTAGCGGGTACTACGGCTACACTGTCGCCACCTATGCGATGCTTAGCTGGTGGTGGGTGTGGGTATATGTGACCGCCTGATTTTGAATGTCACAAACTATTTCAAGGGTAATATTACCGTCTTAGTCGTCTAAAAAATATTTTTTTACCCTACTAATACCATACATCTTATATTATTTAACATACCAAAATCTAATTCTTTCCATTCTCCTTTCTACAAACATTTTTAAATTTCATTTTTCAGTATCACTAAATGAGTGATGAAACTATACCTTCCACCCGATTCATCAAATGAGTGCTTCTCGAACGATAGTAATCTCCAATTTCTCATGAAGATAATCACCTCCAAGCTAGGTGAAGACACAACATCTAAAAATGATATATGCCATGTGATCAGGAAAGAGTTCATAAATTCTAATGGAAAGTACTTCATTGATTAATCAATATACGAAGAAAGGGCGTTCATTGTTTTCTTAAAGTTTGTTAAAGATATAGAAATGAGATTTGAATGGTTTCAACGGGAGGATGAAAAATAAATAATTCACGTGTAATTTACATATAACTTAGGTGTATAATTAAATAAAAGAGTAAAATCATTTTCGTCTCTGGCGTTTTGATATATATGTCATTTCAATCCAATTTTTTTGTAATTTTAATCACTGTAGTTTATCAAATGTTGTCATTCTCATTCATTCAACTAACTCTTTTAATACATTCGTTAAAGATGAGAGTACTTTTAGTATTTTTACATCCTAATTATCCAATTAAAACAAAGTAACCAACTAATATTTAATCAAAACGAAAAAAACATATGAATCGACCAGTGAGACCGGACGTTTCAATTTTAAAGCTACGATTAACTCTAACCCATGTTGTGGGAATTCAAATAATCTTCACGTTTAGTTCTAACGTGTACCGTTCTTTTAAAATAACTAGTGTTTTCTCCTGATCTTCGAATGCAGGTTTTTGGTTGCTTTCTCATGTCTTACATAACGTGATTTTGGTCGTTGTCAGCTCGGCAAATCACACAAAAGTGAATACCGATACTGGCTCTGATAATACTTATACCAAAAACGATGATGTCCACTTATAATTGGTTTGGTTCGTCGTAATACCACAACAATAAGTGCACTCATTATAACCTACGACGCAAAAAACACTCAGTTATACCCCTAACACCCAAAAACTTGTTGGTGGTCACATAACACAAAACTAAGACCTAGGTGGCTAAACTTGAAAAATCACAAAATCTATTGTAATACTCAACTTGGTTTTTAATATATATAATAACAAAAATAAAATTTTTAAAAAACTACTAAAAGTGACACATGACTTTAATTACCAAAATGTAAACCCAAGGAAGTTGATGGTCAAAAAATCATTCTTTAAAGTTGTTGGTAGCACTCTAGTTGTTATTTAATATATACCGGATCTAAACAGTCCATATAAGCCACCGTATTTCGACTAGTGGGGGAGCTGATGGACTTGGTGGTGGCGGTGGCAGTGCCGATTGGGAAGGTGATGAACTTGGAGGTGCCGATGGTGGCAAAGAAGGAATAACAGAGGCTCCGGGCGACATCAAAGATGTCGAAAGCCACCGGTCGATGCGGAGGCAACGAAACCTTCGACTACCCTTACTGGAACCCGCTACCACTTGCAACAGGAGATCAGAAAGCACAAGAGGCCCCAAAGTGTAAGGCCCCATTCCGGAAAGCCTCATAGTTGGTTAATCATAGCATAAAATCACTTTAATAACAAAACATTGTAGCGGAATTAAAGTAAACATCCATTTAAAGCTTGTAAGTCATATTGCAATCATACATTTGTTTTCCAAATAGAATAGAAACATTGTACTTTGTTTTAAAATAAAATAAAAAATTTTATAAACAAGGTTGCCATCCATTGCCCTCCAAATAGCTTCCAACCTTGTGTCATCCTTAACATTACCATTTACTTACCAACTATTATGCATAAAAATCAACTTTGCTGAGTGGGTTCTAGTTTAATTAATATTAGAAAATATAAACTTTATCCTTCCTATAACGACCACACATACATCATAATACATAACATTTCTTGCGTCTTAATAAGCATGTTTATTATCTTTTATTCTTTTATTATCTTTCACTTTATCATAAACGAGATTGTAGATAGCAAGATCCCCCTGTTGATCGACAACAAATGTTGATCCCTGTCGGTACACATGAAAACGGTAGCTAACCCCCGACAGTTGATCCACACTGCAAGGCACATAGCCTGCTCATGAATACGGATACATCATCATACATCAGACTCATATAAGTGAAGTCCATCATAGTGCTTGCAAGACTTTTCATCATTATACGGGGTCGGGTAACATTCGTTAATTTCCATTTCTCATTAATATTGTCTTCAACTTTAATATATAATACTTAACTTATTATGTACAAAACATACCAAGTACAATTCATCACAAGAATATATCCAACCCTTCGCGAGACAGCGGGGGTTTGGGGGCGACAACCCTTGACAACGTGATCCAAAAGGCAGTAGTCCCTAGTGGGGTCCAAGGGGCAACGCCCCTGGCTGGGTCATTTAAAACCTCTTAAAATAACATATTTTGTTATCAAAACATTTATATAGTACATTTTGTTATAGAAAAATCGATCCTCATGTCAAAACCTCTTAAAATCTTGGTAATTTTAAAATGTATGTTTACTATGTATAATAGCCCTAAAACATGGAAAGATTAGTAAATAAGAGGATCTAAAACTCACCTGGATACAGTGAGTAGCTTCTAGCCTACGGTTTCTAAGCTAGAATCATAATACGGTGCCTGCAGATAAGTTAACACTCAAATGAGTTAATTTCTGCCTAATTCGCTACCAATTTCGCTAGCAGTTTCACTGATAGTTTCAACGGACAGTTTCGCTGCGAGCTTCGCATGGCAGATTCGCAAAAAAAACTCACAGTTTCGCAGCTTGAGCACACAAATTCCCTGTATGTGCAAACAATTTCGCAGAACGCATCAAAATTACAAACTAACCCGTTTTTAACCCAAAATCGTATTTTTATGTCCAAATCATTAGGTTATCATCTATGAAACTATATCTAAGCTTTTTACATGATTTCATACGTTAAAATATGACCTTTATGTGATTCTTTGTAACTTTACAAAACCCAAAACCCTAGAATTTTGGTTTAATCAGTAGAGGGGTTTAGAAGCTGATTCTTACCTGGATTTGTTGCTCATTTCTTATAGTTTGATGCTCAAACACCCAGCTCTTCAATCCCTTTATCAATTAAGCTTTAAATCTTGAGTTTTCTTCATTTTTTCTCTATACTCTCTCTCTCTCTAGAATTTGGTGGCTAGGGTTGCAATGAAGGAGATGGTGACTGATTGGGGGTTGAGGGATTCACCTACAAATTATTATGCATAAAAATCAACTTTGCTGAGTGGGTTCTACTTTAATTAATATTAATAAATATAAACTTTATCCTTCCTATAACAAACACACATACATCATAATACATAACATTTATTGTGTCTTAATAAGCATGTTTATTATCTTTCATTCTTTTATTATCTTTCACTTCATCATAAACGAGATTGTACATAGCAAGAGCCCCCTGTGATCGACAACAAATGTTGATCCCCGTCGGTACACATGAAAATGATAGCTAACTCCCGACAGTTGATCCACACTGCAAGGCACATAGTCTGCTCATGAATACGGATACATCATCATACATCGGACTTACATAAGTGAAGTCCATCATAGTGCTTGCAAGACTTTTCATCATTATACGGGGTCGGGTAACATTTGTTAATTTCCATTTCTCATTAATATTGTCTTCAACTTTAATATATAATACTTAACTTATTATGTACACAACATACCAAGTACAATTCATCACAAGAATATATCCGACCCTCCGTGAGACAGCGAGGGTTCAGGGGCGGCAACCCTTGACAACATGATCCAAAGGGCAGTAGTCCCTAGTGGGGTCCAAGGGGCAATGCCCCTGGTTGGGTCATTTAAAACCTCTTAAAATAACATATTTTGTTATCAAAACATTTATATAGTATATTTTGTTATAGAAAAATTTATCCTCATGTCAAAACCTTTTAAAATCTTGGTCATTTATAAACGTATGTTTACTATGTATAATAGCCCCAAAACATGGAAAGACTAGTAAATAAGAGGATCTAAAACTTACCTGGATACAATGAGTAGCTTCTAGCCTAAGGTTTCTAAGCTAGGATCATAATACGCTGCCTGTAAATAAGCTAACACTCAAATGAGTTAATTTCTGCCTAATTCGCTACCAATTTCGCTAGCAGTTTCACTGATAGTTTCGACTGACAATTTTGCTACCAGCTTCACATGGCAGTTTGGCAAAAAAAAAACTCACAGTTTCGCAGCTTGAGCACACAAATTCCCTGTATGTGCAGACAATTTCGCAGAACGCATTAAAATTACAAACTAACCCGTTTTTAACCAAAAATCACAACTTTTTATACGTAGAACACAGTTTCGCAGCTTAAGCACACAAATTCCCCCAAAATCGCAGAACGCATTAAGATTACTCTTTTATTAAATATTTATTAGTTAAGCTCATTATCATTGATGACTCGTTTTAACTTTTCGGGGTGTTCGACAACCAAGTGGGTGATAGTGAACGAACATCCATTACGCTGGCGAGAAATAACCCACTCGAAAGAGGGCTGGCATGAGTTAGAGAAGTAAGAGAACAACCGGGTTTCTCTCTCTAAAATCTAAATAGAAGAAACTTGCAGTGAGAAGTGGTATTTATATGTTTCATAAATAGTACCCTTAGTTACAATAAACTGAGAAAGTTGGTGTTTAATATTAATAAAAAAATAAATATAATGGCAATGTTTATAGGTGAAATTAGTATCGTGCATATGGATTAATTGGTCAATTTTAGTTAATTTAATTGTAGGGAATACTATTGACAACGACTCGTAATAGATACAAGATTTGGATAAAGTAAAATTTATAGGATTTGGTTTGAATTATTCCATTCAATTATTTTTTTGACTTTGTAAACCCCCTAAGAAAAGTAGCTTTTTTGTGACAAGAATTTATATTAAAAATATGTTACACTATATATTTTTTATATCATATCATGTCATGAAAGATTTTTGTAGAATCTTATTATAATTTGTTTGATACGATATGACTATGTGATGTCAACAAGTATGAAAAAGGGATTGATTGAGAGAGATTATTTTTGAATTCCAGTTTAGTTTGGTTGGAGATAATATATGATTTGTATTTCACTAGTAGATGGTCGTCACATATACCATACACGCATATTACACATTATGTAACATGTAAATATGTACATGTATCTATATGTATATTGAGGGAAAATCAGATAAATAAATAAAAGAAATTGTTTTCAAGAGCATGGAAAGTGATCTAAGTGTTTATGTCGATGCTTAATTTCAAAAGATAGTAGTTTAATTAACATGATATGAAATACTTTCTAGAAAAGTATTACTATAGTAAAGAAGTTTAACAAAATTAAGTGTTCAATAAAAAATATGACTTTCACCAAAAGAAAATCAACTTTTCATGTTTCTTTTGATGAAATGTTTTGACCTCGTAACTCCACATTTCATCTCCACGTTTCATTTTCTTGAAGAGAAAAAAGAAAATGAATTGTATAAGTTGACTGAAGGAATACGTAGTCCGTCCGATAGGCATATAATATTAATCGTAATTTTCAACTTAAACAACTAAAAAAATTTTTTAAAAGATATTCCCGATACGAGTTAGTGTATACCGTTTATATTTTTCTCTCATTCGCACTATAGGATTATATCGTAAAAAGTTATATCATATTGTAAGCGTATAATACACTTTAAAAAATTATATACACCCATGATGAAATTAGATGGAATACACAGAAAAATACATTAATTAAGCAAGTATCATAATATTCATTAGTAGAAAAAGATGAAATTAGATGGTGAAAAAATTACTGTTAAAAATACTTTACAAAAAAATTACTGTTAAAAATACTTTACGAAAAAATTACTTTACAAAACTAGTGTAATAAATATAAGATTAGATGAAATTATATGGTAAAAATTTGTTAAAAAATATTTCCTAATTTTTGCATTTAGTTTTTTAAATATATAATGAAACTTAATAAACAAGAATATTAAAAAACATATATTTTCACAAAACTAAAATTAAAAGATGGTAAACCTGTTTTATGCTAGATAGTATTTAAATTTTAAAAGATGTAATCTACATTTGAAATATTCAAAGATAAGAATATCAAAGAAAACAATAAAAAAAGAGCACCAAATGATGAAGTTGCAGGTTGAAAAAGCACATTTGTTACATGACACATGACATATATACGAGGAGAATGATGATAGCTCTGTGACAGTGAAGAAGAACAAGTATGAGAGAGAAACTCACATTCACATAAACAACAACTCTTTTCAATCCATTTGCTTCAAATCACAACAACCCTTTTCAATTTTCAAACCCTCAATTCAACCCTCTTAAAACATTATATAAATTCTTCATCTTTATCATCTTTCTTCCTCCATCAAGAAACCTCTTGTTTCCTTCAAGATTCATCAATGGCAGCTCGTTGTTTCTACTTCTCGTTTTGTGGGTGGTCTAACCTCAAATCCAACGACACACATCCTTCTGATTTGGGTATGCAAAGATCCATTTGGGTTTATGTTACTTCATGCTATTTCAAATCTTGTATGTGTTTGATCAATTGATCATGGGGTCGTTGTTAACTGTTTGATTTGTTTGATTGTTTGTTTGATGATATATGCGTATAATGTGTTCGATGATATGTCTCAGAGAACTGTGGTGGTGAAAGTGATAAGCTAAAGCTACCAGCTTTTAGAGAGTATAAGTTGGATCAACTTAGAGCTGCAACCAATGGGTTTTCTGTGGAGAATATTGTGTCTGAGCATGGTGAGAAGGCACCCAATGTTGTGTATAAAGGGAAGCTTGAAGATGATGATCGCGTTATCGCGGTTAAGCGGTTTAACAAATCAGCTTGGCCTGATACACGCCAGTTCTTGGTATTTTACATAATAATGATAATTAATATTCATTTGGTTTGGGTGTGTGTTGTGTCTAGAACATGTTTCACAGTTTTGAACCAATGATGGTGGTTTGTTTACTATAAAAAGCCGAATGCGATCGAATAGAATATTGATCATTGGGTGTGATTTGGTCAGTTGTGGGCACATGGTGGTTAGAGGTACTAAGTTCAGATCTGGTAGTACTAGCACCTTTGTGGCCCCTTTGATGGTTTTGGTTGATTTGGGTGGTTGATGTTTTTATGTATGCTTGCGTGTTTAGTTTAGTATATATCGATGTTATACGAATTGATTAGTTAATTAGTTGGTTAATTGTGTGTTAAATGGTGTTTTAGGATGAAGCAAAAGCTGTTGGACAACTTAGGAGCCAAAGATTAGCCAATTTGTTGGGATGTTGCTATGAAGGGAATGAAAGATTGCTAGTGGCAGAGTTCATGCCTCATGAAACTCTATCCAAACATCTGTTTCATTGTGAGTTTTTATTGATATTCATTGCGGTTCATCGTAAGTTATGATTAACTTATAATGTATAACTTAATTTAGGGGAAAGCCAGCCGTTGAAATGGGCAATGCGGTTACGGGTAGCTTTGTATTTGGCACAAGCATTAGACTACTGCAGCAGCAAAGGACGGTCTCTGTACCACGACCTTAATGCGTACAGAGTCTTGTTTGATCAGGTAACTTCACATTATATGTGGCAACATTCACTGGTCGGGCAGGTTTGGTAATGGGTCAATCCGGGTTAGGGTTGAATGGGTCAAGCCGTCGAGCGGACACATTTTCTGTCCATTTTTTTAGGCCGTCGAGTATTTATTATGCTAATTGTGGTTACAAAAACAGCATTATTGGAAATAATATTCAAAATCTTTGAATTATAAAGCACTTTTTATAGACTTTGGGCGTCTTTAAAGTTTAAACCGTTTGATTTCTTTTCTTTTACATAACTTTTTTTTTTATTGTTGTATCTGGTAGGAATGCAATCCAAGGCTTTCGTGTTTTGGTCTAATGAAGAATAGCCGAGATGGAAAAAGCTATAGCACGAACTTAGCTTTCACGCCTCCAGAATATATGAGAACAGGTATAACAAATGATGATCACAAGATATATAATCTAATTACATTTTCTAGGTAAAGTTAACTTCTGTTATTTTTCTTGCTTGACAGGTAGGGTGATAGCAGAAAGTGTAATTTACAGCTTCGGTACTATATTACTTGATCTTCTGAGTGGAAAACATATTCCCCCAAGCCACGTAAGTTCATTTGGGTTTTAATTTGTGTATTAGAACCAGTACATAAAGTTTTAAACATTGTTGTCTGTCTTCAGAATGCATATACAAACAGCCTCTAAAGCTTTGAATAGTTGCATAGACACTAAGCATGAATCTTTACACACTTAATGTTTGCAGGCACTTGACTTGATAAAAGGGAAGAATTTTCAGATGCTAATGGATTCATGTTTAGAGGGTCATTTCTCAAATGATGATGGAACCGAGTTAGTAAGAATTGCATCACGGTGTTTGCAATATGAACCTCGAGAGAGGCCCAATGCCAAGTCGGTTGTGGCTGCCCTTACTCCTCTTCAGAAACAAACAGATGTAAGTGAACGTGTTGCTCCTAACTATAGGTGTAAACAAGCTGAGCTCGAGATCACCTAAGCTTGAGCTTGGTTTGTTAATTACTTATTAAACATGTAGTTATTTTATTTATATACATATATAAGTTATAACTACTTTATATACATGTATACTTGTAATTTCTCATATAACATAATATATATTATTAGTTATTTTTATCATAATTGTATATGTAATAATATTTATTATGTTATATGAGTTATTATATTAAATATAAAAATAATAAAAATTATTATAACTATACAAGTAATAGGCTTGGCAACATAGCTAAGCATGGTACAAGAAGTACGGGCTCGAGCTCAGGTTTAAGCTCATTTAAGCTTGACTTGATTTGAGGTTTACTGAGTTGTCTCGTATGTGTCACGAGCAGCTCAACTCGTTTACACTCCTACTTTTATACCGTAAAAGAATATTAAGTTACATTAATACTGAAACATATCACGAGTTAACGACCCATGATTACTATTACAATCGAGTTTTCTTGTTTTGATTTGGTGATATTGTAACAGGCTTCATCTCTTGTATTGCTGGGAATTGGTAAGGAACCAACACCTGCGACACAAATATCAAACCTATCACCACTTGGAGATGCTTGCTTAAGAATGGATTTAACCGCCATTCATGAGATACTGGAAAAGATTGGATATAGTGGTGATGAAGGAGTTACAGATGAGGTATTATTTCAAACAAAAATAAAAATAGTTCCTAAACCATATTAATACATGTTATGTATTTATTGCTCGTAGCTTTCTTTCCAAATGTGGACTAGTCAACTACATGAAACACTTAATGGTAAGAAGCATGGCGACAATGCTTTTCGAGCCAAGGATTTCACTACTGCTATAGAATGTTACACAAATGTAAGTAATAAAACCTCAACTAGTATATTTATGAATGAGTTGATTTAAGCCACATTTCAACATTAAAAGGTCAAACTGATCGAAAGTATCCCAAGTGTCAACAACATCTTACGTTACTTTATCTTTGATATTGCAGTTCATCGAGACTGGGACCATGGTGTCACCGACTATGTATTTAAGGCGTTGTTTAAGTTATTTGATGGTAAACAAGGCACAAGAAGCGTTAGGAGACGCAATGCAAGCACAAGTGATAAATCCCGAATGGTCAATTGCACTTTATCTTCAAGCGGCTGCTTTATTTAGCCTAGGAATGGACAAAGATGGCCATGAAATGCTTAAGGATGCGGTTTCACTGGATTTGGAAACAAAAGGAAACTAAATATGTGTAGATTTTGTGTTGCTCTTGTTTTTATGCTCCTAGGAAACGCGCTTGTAGCTGTTGATATGTTCATTGTTCTCATCAAAGACAACTTAATTATCGTAATGAATTGACTGCTTGTTTGCAACCTTTAATATTCGTATGAGTTAGAAAATAGTTGGCAATTTCAACTCATTTATTGACTTTTTTTAAAATACTGTTTGAAAAAAGAAAAGAAAATCTGTAAAAGTTATTTGGATACCATCAACCAAGTGTCCTAAGTATGTAATAAAAGTATTCATTATCAGGTAGTTAGTTGATGTTTTATTTTATTGATTAACATCAGCGTTGATTTGAAAATAAGTTTTAAAAGTTTATAAGTCAACTCAACTGTTCTGAAAAAGTATTAGTGGAGGAATTGTTTCTCGTTGCAATATGCCCCAACATATTTCTTGTGAAACAAATGCATCAAAAAAGGGTTGCCTAATTGAACCACTCTTAAGTTTAATTGATTTTTATCTTTCTTAAGAGATACTCATACGGCCAAGTAAGAACTTGTTTATAAGCTATAAAAGCATGTTTTGAATATGTATACACTTGTATACACCAACCTTAAACATGTATACGCCCGTTTTCTAGGAAGGCGTACATCAAGTAAAAACATAGCTAGACAGCGATACTTATTCTTATAAAAAATATCATAGCTTTTCAGATTCTTTTTTCTATCCTCTTTGTTTAGAGAACTTTTGACACGGGGGGTTGTGGACAGCAATGATGAGCCAGGAGATCTTCACTGCAGAGTGAAGACAGTTGACGGACCTGGGTGACAAATGACCAACATACTGACAAGGCAAATGACCATGGGCCAACGTAGCTGGTACTGACAACTAACAATGTACAGGTAGCTGCTGATGACCGTGGCGGTTAATTACCATTCTTACTATATATCTACACAGCCGAAACACGTTTTGCATTATAAACAAGACTGTCCTTAAAAGTATGTATTTTCAATTTTATCAGCAAATCACAATCTGTAAGTTGTATCTATCACAAATGTTTCTTAAAACCTTGTTGCGTAATAGGTTAACAAAATTTAGTACAAAATCATCCCAAGGAATATATAGGAGATACCCAAAATTAGGTTCATATAGGTGATACAGAACGTAATCTATATGATTTATGAATCATAGTCTGCAAAATCATACTAAAATGTGGTCACTATCTTCCCACACAGGCATACTCAAATGATAAATCCTCAAGTATTATTGAATATTGAGACGAAAGATTCACATGGGTGGTCTGCCAGAACCAAGCAGTTGGCCTACAAGATTTGTGACCTGAAAATAATTGTGACACTACGTCATTTATCCATTATACCATCATTCTTATCATAAATTAAACACGTATAGAATGATGCAAACGTTTTTACAATGTCAAGAACAGAAAAAAATAATACCTGCCAGTATTTTGAAACACAGCGGTCAATGCAGCTGTTTTCACCCATGTTTAACTCGGATTCTTTGTACCTAAAACAAGTAAGCTAATTAATACAACATGTTGGAAAAGCCAGCAAGAAGCAAACATTATCAAGATGTGATACCTTTTCTCAACACACTTTGCAAAACATGTATGGGTTAGCCTGCGTCAAAATTACACAAATGAGTTAAACAGGAACTAGCATTAACATAAATTAGATTCTTGGCACTTAACTGTTAAAACTTCCCCACAAATAATAAGGCAAAACAATCATAGTAGCATACTGCATGTCAAATGTGGGTTCACTTGATGCTTGATATCAAATCTGACAAGACTCCGTGCATGTTCTTAGTATTATCCATATGATTTACAAAAAAAAGACAAAAAAGAAAAAAAAAGAAACTTGTTGTTCTTAGCATACATGCTTTGGCTTGATTATACCAAGTTTTGATAACCAGTGAATCTGACGTTTAGAAGTTAAAGCTTGTTTAAGATAAGTGAATCACTAGTTAACGAAAGAAAGACATTATAGAGTGTTCTTGTATCAATCGGTAACATCATCTTCTAAATGATAGATGATGATTTAACATAAAACTTAGACAAAAAAACTCATACGACTACGGTCCAACAGTTTAATTCGTCCAAATGTATTTCCATCACAATCAGATCCTCATCTCTAACCATATGGAGTTAAAACACATCACAAATTCACCAATAACCAAACAAAGATCAGAAACCTTACTTGTTAAACAACTCAACCCTGTACTCCATCTCCTTCTCTGCCATTCCAAAGATCTATATAAAACCAACAAAACATCATCAGCTCCATTAATCCATCAACTAACTAGTTAAAAGCAAACCTTACATCCTCACACAACAAAATAATCCCCTTTTCTGGACCTTCAAAAACACCATCAATCAATATTATATGATATCAGATTATGAAAAAGGATGCAAGTTTCATTCACATCCAATAAGTCGCTTAAATCATAAACTATTTGAAGCTCAATTTCAACATAAACATACGAAATTACCTGTTCCTTGTCTAATGCGGTAGGCATATTGTTGTTGGCAGCCATTGTAGATTGTGCAAAAACGAAGAATCTGAGAATAACCTGCAGCAATTAATGAGGGATTAGGGTTTTTGATCTCGAAATCTTGTACCTTAGAAAAGAGGAAGATGAGACTCACAGAGATGTGGGAAGTGGGAGTTTTTAGGGTTTTAGAAACGCAAAATTACACGTTTTGGTCATTGTTCTGATTTTTTCAGTTTAGACCACAACACTTTTAGTTTTGACAATTTTGCCTTTATACTTTCTGTTGATTGCAATATGACACATTTACCTTGTGATCGTATTTTTATACTTGACTTAATTACATGGTGGTCCCTAAACTTATATCAAATTTCATTTTTGGTCTCTAACACTTAAAAATTACAAGTTGTTCCAATAGTTGGCATAAACATAATAGACTTTGTGCCTGAAATAGATGGACGTTAACTTTAAGTGTTAAATTATTTTAAATGACTAAAATACCCCAAATAAAAACCCTTCACTAGTCGTCACTTTCAGCCACCCACTGCCCCCTTCCATCGGTGATGACTCACTTTCCATCGTCGATGACTCGCCTTAACTCACCACACTTCATCTTCACTATCACTACCAAGAACAACGATAGATCCGATCGGAGATGACGAATATTGTTTTCATGTGATGATGAGTATTGTTTTTTGAAGGAACAACAATGGATCTGATCGGAGTTAGGGGTTCGAGCATAGGCGATGCTGGTGGTGACGGTGGTTGAAGGCGATGTTGGCGATGACGGTGGTTGAAGGCGGTGTTTGTGGTGACGATGGTTGAAGGCGATGCTGGTGGTTAAAGGCGATGCTAGTGGAGACGGTGGTTGAAGGCGGTGCTGGTGGTGACGGTGGTTGAAGGCAGTTCTGGTGGAGACGGTGGTTGAAGGTGGTGTTGATACCGGTGAGAATGAGAAAGAAAAAGAGAAGGAGAAAGAAAAAGAGAAGGAGAAAGAAAAGGAAAAGGAGAAGGAGAAAGGTAAGGACTTCCATGTCACTTACAAGAAAAAGAAGAGTGGTGAAAAGACTCCTGATGAGAAGAAGTTAGAAGAATTGATCAAAGAAGCTGATGAGCAACATAGCAGATCAATGGATAAAAT
>BJCM01063661.1:0-13495 GCA_018326385.1 Flaveria bidentis
TGAATGGTGAAGATAATAATGATATTATCTATGTGTACGTATGATGTATGATCGCATGAAAGTAAAGAATGGTTTTAATGAAAAAAAGTATGTTTTATTATAAAACTAGAATTCACTCAGCAACGCTGACTTTTATGTGTTTCCAGTTGGCAGGTAATGGTTGCTGATCGAGGATGGCACGAGGCGGCTACTCAGCTCTTTTGGATGGCATCCATATTTATAATGCTTTTGTGATGTAATGCAACATGTATTTTGTAACTTGATAACGATGTATTGTTTTGCAAAAGCTTTTATAATGAAATGAGATGTCTATTTTGATAATTCCGTTGCGAGGTTTTATGTAAGTTAAATGTATTTGTATGTTTTATGTGCGACAATCGACCAGCTGTAAGCGTCCCGGGAACGGGGCCTTACACACACCTAAAAAGAAAGAATTCAAGAAGCCTATTCAAAACAATAACCAACAGCCTAAAAGATCTGGAATGCCATATATATGGAGAAACTGGTCATTATGCATGAGCGTGCCCTCACAGGAATTTGGTCCTACCGCTGGCTCCACAATTGCGTTTAATAATCGTACCAACCTAGTAGCAAATGTAGGAATTGGTGATGTTAATATGCTTGCTTAGCCTACATGTGTGTTGACTTGTACGAGATGGTTTTTGGATTCTAGTGCAAATGTTCATGTTTGTGGGAACCAGTACGCATTTCAAACCTATGGTTTTGTGCTTGAGGGAACTGTGGTTGTATGTGTCGACGAACATCGAGTAGGAGTTTGTGGGAAAGGCACGGTGCGGTTAAACTTAAAAAATGGTTAGACTGTGACCCTTAGGATGTGATGCATGTTCCTGATATATTAAATGGCCTTGTATTAGCAGATATTAATCAAAATGGTTACAAGTTGGTGCTTAAGGATCTGTGTGTGAAGTTTTCTCTGAATAACCTGTATGTGGGTCAAGACAATAACACAGGTGGAATGTATCGTCTTGACCTAGCTGAAGATATGAATGAAGAGGAAGAGATTGAGAATACTGGCATCTTTGTGCTTGATGGTTTTGGTAGTGAAAGTGAGAGTGATAACGGTATTAGTGATTATAGTGGTAGTGTTAGTACCTTTGCTAGTGATATTTCTAATTGTAATGTCATTGGTTATGAATTGAATGCAATAATGTCTTTTGATTATATCGTTTGTTCAATTTCTTTATGGCATAAACGTTTGGCACACACAAATATAAAAAATATTTTAAAAAATGCAAACTAAAAGTTTAATAAAATTAAACGATAAAAAGATTTTGAAAAATGCAAAACTTGTGTAAAATCAAAATTTACAAAGAAACCTTTTTCGAGTGTTAAGCAACGTAATACATCACTACTAGAACTAATCCATTCAGATATTTGTAAATTAAATGGAATCCTTACCCGCGGTGGTAAGAGATATTTCATCACTTTCTGCAATGACTCGAGCCATTATTTACATGTTTATTTATTGCGTACAAAACACGAAGCATTCGACACATTTCAAATATAGAGATGTGGAATTCTTTGAGGAAAGTTTTCTAGAGATGATGAAAACTTAAATCCCACCATAACTCCCTGTACTTCTTGAGAAAGTGTCCAACCTTCACAAACTATTGAAGAACCAAGGAGAAGTACTAGGGTTAGAAAAGAGAACAATTATGGAAATTATTTTCTCTCTTATCTAGTTGAAGGAACGCAAAGGAAAGTGACAAAAGAGGTCATTTTCACTGTTAATTTGGACGATAATCCAAAAAATATAGTGAAGCTATGTCGTCGAGAGATGTTCCTCTATGGAAGGAAGCTATCAACAATGAAACAGATTCAATAATGGAAAATAGAACTTGGGAGTTATCTTATCTACCCAAGGGAAAGAAACCCATTGGATCCAAATGGATTTTCAAGAAAAAGTATCATCTAGATAGATCAGTCTACGCCAATAAAGCAAGGTGCTAAAGGTTATAGATAGAGAGAAGGAATACATTACTTTGATACCTATGCTACGGTTGCTAGAATTAGTTCTATTAGAACTCTTGAAGAAATTTTTATAGTGAAAGATCTGTACATCCATCAAATGGATATAAAGACAGCCTTCCTGAATGGTTACTTGAAAGAAGAAATTTATTTGGAGCAACCAGAAGGTCTGTCTTCAAATGGATATGAAGACATTCGGGTTTTAACACAACATTGTTGATAAATGTATCTACACAAAATGCAAACCCGAATACATAGTGGTGGTCTGTCTTTATGTTGATGATAAGTTGATCATTAGCGCTCACCTAGAGGGTATTTTTGAAACTAATAAATATCTATCTTCTAACTTTAAAATGAAAGATTTGGAAGAAGTACATATTGTTCTTAAGACCCCGATGAAAAGAATAGTAAGTCAAATTTCTCTTAGTAAATCTCATTATAAAGAGATGATTCTGACAAAGTTTCAACACTTGAACATCAAAGAGTTTAATACACTATTTGATCCAAGTGTGAAGCTAAAAGTGAACTCTGAGAGAGTTGTAGCTCAACTAGAGTATGCAAGTGCAATTGGTAGCATGATGTATGCCATACATTGCACTCATCTTGACATAGCCTTTGTTGTTAGAAAAGTAAGTCAGTACATTGTAAACCCAAGTACTGAGCACTGGAACGCAGTGAATACAGTATTTGGATACCTGAAAAGGACAAGTAATTTTGAATTGGCATACACGTCATCATAAAAAATACTCGAAGGTTATTCTGATGCCAACTGGATTGATCAAAATAATGATTCAAAATCCATAATTGGGTTGATCTATACCCTAGCTGGAGGAGCTATTTCTTGGGCGAGCAAGAAACAAATATGTATTGCACACTCGACTATGGAAGCTGAATTCATAGCATTAGCTGCTGCTGGTAAGGAAGCATAGTGGATTAGAGATCTACTTATGAACATCTATTTTTGGGATGTACCAATGCCATTAATTCCCATGTATTGTGATAGTGAGTCTACACTATCGAGAATATACAATGCAGTGTATAATAGGAAGTTAAGACATATTGGTCTTCGGCATAATTTTATGAGACAACTACTTGAAAGTGGTACCATCAAGGTTGTCTATGTCAAGACATGTAAGAACTTGGTTTATCCTCTTACCAAACCCCTGACGAGAGATTTGGTAGTAAATACCACGAGAACCATGGGTCTAAAGCCACAATAGAATTGTTAGTGATGGAAACCCAACTTGAACTTAGTGCCCCTCTTTCTCAAGTTTAATGGGTAATAACAAAGTCACTTAACGAAAAAGGCACTATCAATTAATTTGATAGATCCATGTCAGGTAAGATAGTACGTCGTTGTCGAGAACGAGGTTGAGCTAACGCTCTTAACAAAGTTTTAGAGGTATCCAAGCAACGAAGATGTTGTAAAACTTTGTCTATATGAACTAGAGGTGGTCCCACCTCAAATAAAGATCTGTGGTTTATCATCTAAAGGGTCCTGAAAAGGTTTTATAGTGCACGGCCATATTCGCGCTCAGTGAGATCGTAAACTGAGTTTAATCTCCGTGACACCTGGGTAAACCAAAGGGGGTGATTAGGTTCTTGGTTTAATTCACATAAATTGAGTTTAATCTCTGTGACACCTGAGTGACATCATCCGTAATAGTGAAAGGAAACATTCAAACTTGGTAGGGGATTGTTGGAAATTTACAAGTTGGTATGTTTACTTCTTGTCCCACATTGGTAGGGGAAAACAACTTTTAGTGGCTTAAAAGGGGTTTTCCCATTATGGGTCACCAAAGTGGTAGTTTGGCCAAGAGAAGGGCTAAGCCTACACGCTCGCCGAGCCAAGACAGAGACGCGAGCTCGTGATTAGATGCATTTGAGGTGCACTTATCATTTTGCATGTACGCATCGTCGCTAGGAGCTGAGGAGTTTTTATTTTTATCTAAGGCTCGGTTCAGAGGCTAGCGAATATACTAAAAAACCAACTACGAGATAAAAGTGGTGGATAGAGTCGATCAATAAGCAATTCAGCTTATCTGCGTAACTAGATTCACGAGTTGGTGGGGGTCAACCCCATCCCTGTTTTTTCTCATTGTTAGTTATGGTTTTAGTCGAAAAATAAGGAGCTCCTGGTTCGAGTTTAAGCATCCCAAAAGCTACAGCTTTTTTCTACTACATGTTTCTATGCATCCATTTCTTCTTAAAGCTTCATGTTAATCTGGTTCCATTGATGTTGGAACACCTGATTCATTCTGGCATTAAATCCTAGGAGTTTATGTTGTAGCTTACAACAAATAGAGCATGTAAAATCCTTTAAAGCATGGGGCACGTGGAATCCCGTGTGAATCAGCAAGGACCACCTTGCATACATTCCGTGCAATTCATTATTCGAAGATCATCGTATAGCAGGTCGGTTTTACATTATTGCATGCTATTTAATTCATCTAATAACATGACATTCTTTTTCTACCTTTCTTATAATCAGTTTCGATCATGAATGATCAAATTAATTTGACCAATAACTTAGTAATAATTAATAATAATTAATTGATTTCCATTTGATCTGAACTATTTTCAACAAATAATTCCTCTCACCAAGTTGACTTTCTTCCAAGTCAATAAACGTCACAGTATTCTCTATTGGACTACCGTTTGTAATAATTTATTATAAACAATATATGAGATTTCGTAAATAGATATTTTCTCAAGGAAGGCATTCCTAACTATATTTCCAGTTGCATCTGGTTTTTTATGGTCATGCTCAATATCTGTATTTATCAATTATTCATCTTGATTGTATTTTTCCAAGCGCTACTTGATTCAACATCAAGCATTGTAGCAATAATGTTCTTTTCTCTTCTCCAACGGGGTCCATCTTCAACATCGCACATGGTGATTACGATGATTTTGAAAACATGCATTGTGAAGCTTGTGTTTAGAAGATTTGATAAGCTTACATCTTACTATATTTTTGCTAGTAAATTTCTTTGAGCTTGTTTTCACTGGCAATGTAATGTAATGATTTCTTTAATTTTTAAAGTAGGATACTTGATGAAATTGCAATGATCTATAATTTGTTTTCTTGATTAATTGATGTTATTGTAGTAGAATGATTTGTAATATGTATTCTTAATTATTTTCTTGTAATCTGCTTTCTATACGAGTCATTTGAGTGTTAAAGCAGTCCATTTAATTTTCATGAGTGTCCAACGGGGGCCATTTTTAAAATTAAAATTTTTAATCTTTTAAAAAAATAAAGCATTGGTGTTTTGTGCCGAAATGGCCGCAAGAACTAAACGGTCATTCTCATGAATGAGGACGAGCGTTATAGTGTAAGGGCTAAGATAATGCGGATTAGCTCTCTTTTGACAAAGATGGCTGCTTGAACGATTGTTGGGACTTGCAGGCAGCCTTTAGGTTGAGGGCTTCATAGCTGTCAAAAATACAAAACAGTCATTTGATATTCTTCTGCACACAACCTTTTAGGTGCGAAGTTAGATAGCAGGTGTGGTATGTGTTTAGTGGACCTTTTTCTAATCTACTTATTATCCAAAATTAAGTTTTGTAGGCATTCTCATTATTGTTTTCATGCATTAAAGTGTAGCATCACCTGCCACAAAAGTCCAGCAAAAAAAATAGAGAAAAGATCCAAAACTTATTCATTCGAGCTCACAATGCCATTGACGTCCCAATATTGTATAAAACACACCATACAATATTATTTATCAAATAAAGAACATATAGGACTATGATTATATCATAAAGGTTAACAACACTCATTCACTCAAACAAATCGGCCAAGATATTCCTCAACAGTAGTGTATTTAACATCTGGATAGAGCTCAGAAGCCTCAACACCAAACGAGGGTTCGATCTCAAAGTTGGTAAGATCTCCATTCACGAAAATTGAGTGATTAATCGCTAGTATAAGATTGATCGGAAATTCTGACTCTGTAACAATAAAAAAGAATTAGAATATAGAACCTAAAAATAAATAAATAAGAATATAAATAATTTTGAATTTTGTGGAATCCGTCAATAATTGCAGACCGATTTCTGTGTGATTATTATAAAAAATTCTGGGATGTCGTTAAATGTGTTGGTAAATTTTCCAACAAAAAATAAAATTTCATTTTTTATTTAGCATTTTCCAAATTCCATTAGAAGTTCGTAGATGAAAACTTAAAGGTTACTTTTTATTTCATTTTAGATTTTGTGTTGTTTGTCCTAAATCCTTCAGTAACTACTTGCAGGATTTTCCTTTATAGAATAATTATTGATATTTCTGTCGGTGATTTTCGCAAATGATACTCTTTTGTCTAGTAGCGTCAAAGTTACCTTGAATAAGCTTGAGAACTTGTTCCTCAGGGACATATGTTTTCTCTAAGGTTTTTCCAATCTTCTTCTCCCAAAGGGATACAAGTTCATTGAAGGAGCAAGTGTTTTTAGGGGGTTTGATGTAAAGAATCTTGTTTAATGTTCTTGGGTCATCCACAGCTTTGATTGTGTAAGTACCAATATCACATTCTTCATTGAAAACAACTACAATTACATATAAAAAAACATTAATCATGGTGAATAGTAACTAAAAGATACCAAAGAGTTGATATATTTTCATTTGAATTGCATTAGAAGTGGCAATTTTAACTCATATTATCAATGTACTTGTTTATTCAGGTTTCACCTTATCTTATCCATGAGTTTATTCAGGATGTATATGTGTTGTATATTGATAGGCCAATAAATAAAACATTTAGAAGAGAAACCGTAACAAGTTATAAGTCGTCCAATCACATATATTTTACCTCTTAATTGTATCGCTTTATCAATTAGTTACAATCCAATTTATTTTGACATATATGTTAAAACATCTTCCCCGTATCTTCATCTTGCCTACCTTAACTATTACAATTTTCCGTAAAAATGTTTGGGTTTAACTCACGCTTTCACTTAAAAACCGTAAAAACCAGAACGTGAACACTCTTTGTAAGAGTTCATTTCTTACCTTTTGGATTTCCGTCGCCCAATATGGTTACTTTATCCCTAGGAGGAGCAGTGGCTCCAGGCTGAACAAATGTGGGCAGAAAGTAACCCGCGAAGCAGTTGCACGCGACATACGTGAATGGAATCCCCTCGGCCTCTATCGCTCTACGGATCTGCTTCTTCCCAGAAAAAGCAGAACCTGCAGGCTCAACTGCCTTTTGACGATCCACATCCGTACCAAACTCTGATGGGAAAAACCTCTAAACGAAAACACCATCATAAGTAATTATATGTTAATATCGCGTTTTGGCAACAAACTGAGGAACAATGTTCATGAATGCGTGAGGTAACAAACCTTAACATTTCCAGCTTCTTTAATGGCAGCAATGATTTTGGTTTGATCTGGTATTTGCAGATTACCAACGGTTGAAATCACCACGTCCACTTGCTTAATTGCCTTCACTAAACTTTCATGATCGCTTAGATCACCCTGCACATCACCAAGCATTTTCAATATTGACGCATAAGCACTTTAATTGCCATTTAGTGAACACCCAAAATATAAACACTTTTCAAAATATACCTACATACCAGAACCTTAACGTCATAAACTAACAAACTTACCAGTTGCTCTAAGGTTTATCTTTTTAAACCTAACGAACCCAAAATTATTATGTTTATAAGTTTGAGAGTAGATATGAAACATACATGAACGATAGTGACGCCGGAGTTCTTGAAGCTTTCAATGAGCTGACCCTTCACAGGGTCTGCAACGGTGGACTCTCGAACCAGAGCGAAGGTCGGGTGGCCAGATTTCGCACTCGCTTCAACGATAAACTTTCCAATGTAACCGGTTCCTCCAATGACCAGAATTTTGCTATTTTCTGCTGTCATTTGTTGTTCTGGAAAAGATGAAACACAATTTTTTTCCACTGGTGAAGAGTAAGTTTAATTGGGTCGGAAATGGTGATGGACTCTTGTAGGTGAACCACCACAATTTATGCTTGCAGCTTGTTGTGGATGAAAAGACATGATAAAAGTGCCCGAAATTGGTGGCATTTCCATGTTAAATGAACAGATTTATGATTATTATTCTTTCTGACTTTTTATTTGACATTTAATTGAATTTTAAGAAATCTACACTTTTTAACAGTTAATTCTAACAATTTCTACATCTAATTTTATATCGAGGCAAATTGAATTTTTATAATTTAAATTATTAATCATTAACCGATAATAATTCGTATTATTAATTTCATCACTGGTAATCCTAGTAGTATAATTATTATACATTCACACTCGACTTATATTTATATTAGGCTCAATTAACTTGGATGTTTTTTTTTTTCATTTCACTCATAATTATTATGCTGAATGAAAACAAGCACAAATTAAGGGTAAATATTTAACAAAACTTAGGATTATCACCGGCGAAAATAATAGCATGAATTATTATTAGCCAATGAATAACAACTTATATTATTATAATTCAATTTACCTTATATCTATATTACATTATAATATATTTTTCGACAATGAGATTATTGTTTTACATTAATTTTTAATAGTTTAAAAAAATTGTATTTTTATATATTTCACTAGCTTACGTCTTTTACACACATACAGATTATATGATTATAATTATTTACTTTGAAACTAGCTTCGATCACGATTGTTAAATAACTATTGGTATTCCATACTAACATATTCTTTTAAATATATTATACCATAGAAACAAACATTTTATTTCTTTTAAATGTATGGTCTTAATACATGCATTTCTTTTTAGTTTGAGAAATTCTACATTTGTTTGCCATCGCATCAAGTGTGCACCCGTTTAGTCTGTATCAATGTGCATCATACTAGAACCTCAACTTGAAAAGAAACACATTACCACATCTACAATCACTTTTATAAATCTTGGTTAAATTAATTAAACGCTCTACGTGATAATCATTTTTTTAACTTTTTATTTTAAACAAACATTTTTCTATATATGTGATCATAGAAAGTCGAGAATATTAATATGTAATTTTATCATAAAATATTTTTGCCTTGTTTTGCACTCGATCGTGAAGGAAGGTTGTTCCCCACAATAACTTAGATCATAGTCCATCAAGTTTGGTTTCATGATTGCAACAACTAGATTCAGAATAAATAACTTATGGACGCAATTAAAAAAATTGCTTCTTTTCAAAGATATAATAATTACTATAGCTTTGTCGTTTTCATGTTTTCAGGTTGATAAAGAGTTTCCACTAGACATCAAAGGTTGGTTGGATCGTTGATATTATATGCTTTTAAAACCGGATCGTATAGTGAACCGGACGACTTACCGGTCCGATGGTTGGACCGGTTCAACCGGTCGAACCGTATATAAGAACCGGATAAAATTTTACTTATTTTCTATAAATATATGTAAAAACTACAAAATAATAAAAAATATATATAAAAAACCGGTTCAACCGGTCCGACCACCGGTTCAACCGGTCCGACCACCGGTTCAACCGGTCCGACCACCGGTTCAACCGGTCCGACCACCGGTTCAATTGGTCTGGTTCCCAGTCCGACCGCCGATTCGACAGGTTCAACCGGTCTGACCACTGGTTTAACATTAAAACGGTTTTACGTACCGAACCGGACCGAATTGAAGTCCGGTACCCAGTCAAACCGGTCGGACCAGCCGGTCCTGTCAGGTCCGGTTTTCAAAACCATGGTGTATTGTTTGTTATGGATCGGACATGCAAAATCACACTTATCAAACTGATCACAAACCAATGTGCCATAATTCAACCTATAATTTATAATTTAGGTTAAAGTAATTTTAGATAGAGTTAAGTTCGGTTTTGTTGCCTAAGATTTGACAATAATAATCATTGTTCTTCAAAAATTGACAAATATCAATTAAATCCAAAATTTTCATAATTTGTTTCAATTTTAATTTAAAATTTTCATTCCTTGTTTCAACTTAAATTCAAAATAATAAAGCTTTTAAATTAAAACTAAAACAAATCATAAAACTTATAAAAATATAATGATTCTATAATCTTTTGAAAAAAATAATATCAAACTGTTGATACATTATGTTCCTAGTTTTTGTTCTTAATGTAAAAGTCTTTTATTTGTTGCACATGTGTAATGTAATTATTCAATGAAATATGATATGCGTTTGATGTTTATTTATCTTGAATTATTTCATATTATTATTGTGTTAAGTATAAGTCATATGTATGAACTTCATATATAGGTTTGAGATTGTTGTACACAATTCTAAGTCAATAACGATTGGGAAATGTGTTCAACTTAGTCGGGTGATTATTCATGTTAATGGACCATACTTATGGACCATACACATTAATGAATCATACTAATGAACCAGTCGCACGACTAAATCAGGAGATTGGATTAGTCATATGATTAAGGCATAAGATTGACTCAATCACACGACTGAACCTTCAGTCGTGCGTATGACTCAATCGCATGAGTAAGTCGCACGACTGAACCATGCTAATGGTTCAGTCGTACAAATAGTAGCTGCAAACCTATAAATACCACTTAATTCGTGGAAAAACATAACACTTTGAGAGAGACTTCGAATATAAATAAACCCTAGCCGTCTAGAGTGTCCAAAACACCCAATCCAACTTCATATTTTGTTCTTGATCGATTTCTACTCATTCTTAACGTTTGTTTCATCGTTAGATCGATCATGTTATTGTTCTCAATGATTAATCGCCAATCAAATAGGATTCCACACTATTTGATCTGGTCTCACGCAGAATCCGTTAGTACTTCGTACGTACACGGTCCTAACAAGTGGTATCAGAGCCATTGGCTCGTGATTTTGCGTGGATTCAATTAGTTTTGGTGTTAAAATCTACTTTTTCAATCAAAAGAGTCCCCACTTTGCTTCAAAAGGTGTTTCTTACGTTTGCATGCATTAAAGTTTCGGTTTTTCGTCATACAACAAATTAGGGTTCCTGGAAAACTCATATTTTGTGTCAATGTGTCAAAATATTTGATTTTACAAACACAACAGCCTTCAGTCGCATGATTGGTCCATTCGTATACTCCATTCGCACGACTGAACTTAGTCGCATCTCTCATTCACACGATTGAACAACTCCACTCGGTATTCCAATCGCCTTGTTCATACGCACGATTGAATCCAATCGCACGATTGAATTCATTCGCATCCTTCATTGGCATGAGTGACCGATACGCATAGCCCATTCGCACGAGTGAAATTGTTTTGTTCTAAGTTTACTAAGTTTAAAGCAATGGAAGACCAATTTGCAGCATTTACTGCTAGAAAGGACTCACGCATCCAGAACCTTCTACTTCTGGAGAATGAGATTGGAAACCATAACAAACCACCAAAGTTGTTAACGTTGGATGAATACCCACAATGGAAACATCAGTTTGAAATCTACTTAAATGGAGTTGACCCAAACCTTTGGACATGCATTGAGATTGGTTACACGGTACCAGTCAGTGCTAGTGGAGTCAAGTTGATCTTGGGAGGAATGACCGAAGCCTAGAAGATTATGTTTAATATTGAAAAAAAAGTATATGCCTTGTTGACTCAGTCTATACCTAAGGACATCTTTCATCAGTTCTTTGAGAACAAGCAGGCAAAGAAATTATGGGAGGCATTGGAAAAGAGATATGATGGAAATGCAACTCGATCTGAAAGCACTGAAGGCAAAAGCTCTTAAAAAGAGTTTGACAATTTTTCTTCAATTGGGAATGAAAGCTTAGATGATATCATTGATCGATTCTATCATCTGATGAGTGAGTTGCACACTCATGGTGTGACCACATCCATTGAATATCAAGTCTCTAGCTTTGCTGACGGTCTGCCAGATAAATGGGATTCATTTGTGTCAAATCTGAGACAAAACGAAATTCTTGCTACCCTAGACATAAATGATTTCATCTTGAAGTTACGGGAGGAAGAACTACGTATGAAATATAAGTCAAAAAAAGGATCCTATGTTCAGAATTCTTCACTATATAATTCAGTTCTAACTCCGACTGTTTCAGGAGCACCGTTACTAATGACGTTTGTTTCTAGCTCTTTTGCTTCTTCCCAAAGCAATGCATCAGGAACCGAAACGTCAGGGTCATCTGGAACCCAATACATTGTTCCTGAAGCAAATACTACAAAGTTAAAGACCGAGAATCTTGGAAATGTCACAATGGAAGTTGCTAAAGAGCACATGGACCTTCTAGTGGTTGTTGTACAATCTTATGATGGTTTAGTTACTGGTATGATTGGAAATTGTCATCTTGGTGATGAGGACTATGTGCAAGTTGATGAAATTGAGCTAGAAAGAATGGATATAATGTGGGCCTTGGCTAGTGTTATGAGAAGATCAAAGAAGTTTGTTAAAAAGACAAGGCAAAATCTAGTTTCCACTAAAGATACGACTTTTGGATTTGACAAAACCAAAGTCACGTGCTTCAATTGTGGTGAAAAGGGGCACTTTAACGTGAGTGTATAAAGCCAAAGAAAAAGGGAAATGGAAATCCGTTTCCTACATTCAACCATCAAGACAAGGATAAGATTGGAACTTCATCTTCGAGTAAAGAGACAAAGGCTTTGATTGCTCAAGGTGATGAAGGTCAAGACTGGTCTTTTGGATTTGTTTTTGAGGGTGATCTAAACATTGCTTTCGTTGATGCATTGGATGATGGACCTGCAAGTGAAGGAGACATCATAGCTAAGCAACTTTCAAATATCGAAGAAGCTATGAATGTTATTAATCATCTGGTTGGTGAAGAGCTTAGAGCTATGAATTCAGAATCTCTAGTCACTGAAGAGTCTGACACTACTTTAATGGCTTATTCATTTGATTCCTCACAGGTAAGTTCTAAAGACCAATTATTTGAAAAACATACTTGTACTGAATGTAACAAATTTAGGGAAAGCATTGATTTAAAATTTTCTAGGTTATTAGAACATAATGATAATGTAGTAAATGATTTACAACTCTGCACTGAAGCAAATCGTGTTTTATAATAAAATAAGTGCAACTTCAAAGAAAAGATAGAACTTTTGGGGAACAAATAAGGGAAACCGAGGTTGTTGCCTTAAATCAATCAAATGACATCAAGTTTTATTTAAACTCTTTGGAGGAAACTAAGAAGGAAAAAGCAGTTTTGGAAGTCGAGGTTGAATCATTAAAACAAAAATTGCACAGTTTGGCTAGTTCTTCTAACATAGTTCAAAACTTAGTAAAAGAACGAAATAACGGGGAAGGTCTGGATTACAAGTTAGTACCGCCACCACATGCAATCCTTTTGAACACTAAATGTAGACCAATCAATAATAACCCAGTAAAGGATCATGTGGTGTCTACTCCTCTGGTTAGTGATCCCGATTCTTCAGGTAAACCCATGAAATCTGTCACTAAACAGGAGGATTCTACTTTAAAATCAAAAGTGTTAGGATCGTGTATTAAATGAAATACTAACTGATAAACGTGTATACCAAATCAAATAGTGCGGAATC
>BJCM01063662.1:0-12516 GCA_018326385.1 Flaveria bidentis
GAGGGGGAGGTGGTCGATCGAGCGTAGGGCTTCGGGAGGGAGAGCGCAAGGGGAGGAGGAGGGAGGCGCTCGGTGTTGGTGGTGTGCAATAGAGAGAAGGAGGTGGAGATTTTAAGTCAGCAAATTATTTTTTCAGGTCTGGGTCAGAAGAAATGACCCAGTCAGCTGGCTCCACCTGAGTATCAAACGGGCTGACCCCTAACCGAGTCAGCCGGGTCAGCCCGGTCAGACATAAACAAACAGCCCCTAAGATCTGGCTGAGTCAGAAGCTGACCCAGTAAGAAGTTCTGACTGTGTCTGTATCTGACTGAAACTTGGTTGTTTGATTTAGTATCTGACTGACTCTGTTGAATGAGAAAAATAACCATATTGGCCCGTTGTTCTGACAAGTTCGCTGAACGTCTACTTTTAAAGTTGTCCTTAACATTAAACAAGACGATTCATAATTTTCTAAAATAGTAGGTAACAAAATTTTCTAAAATAGTAGGTAACAAATGTAGTTAAAAGGAAAGAAAAAGTTTTTATAGCGCTAAAGCTAAACATCATCATCTTCTTCCTCAAGTTTCTTCACCTTCATTTCAGTCAACAATGGCGGAACCTCAAAGATATCCCTCTGTGCGCGGAGGGAGGGCGGTGTGCAGAGGGAGTGCGACAAAGGGGTCACGCGGAGGGTGAGAAGAGCGCTGGCCGGAGGGCGGTGCGTAGAGGGAGTGCGACAAAAGGGTCGCGCGGAGGGTGAGAAGAGCGCCCGGCGAGAGGGTGCAGCGCAGAGGGAGGGCGATGCGCGAAGGGGTTGCGCGGAGGGGTGTGAAGAATGGGCGGTGCGACTGCTTTGTGGTCTGGTCAGCGAACCCGATTTTAGAGTCTAGGTCAAAACTTATGACTCGGTCAGGGCTCCTTTCCGCAAATCAAACACGCTGACCGGCTGACCGAGTCAGCCAGTCAGCAGCCAGTGATGAAATAAGACAAATCAAAGACAGCCTAACTCTGCCTTAAAATTGAAATGCTCACAAGTCAAAAAATATATACATCTTCCAAATTTCTCTTTTATCAGTTTGTTTATCCACTATCAACCAAATTTAATGGTTAAACTAATTCTGGTTCATATTTTTTTTTATTTTCCTTATTAATTTACATTAAATATCTTTTTTTAAAGGTTAAACTAAAACTAATCAAATGTGAAACGAAACATGTAATATAAATTCGTAGAAAACATAACTTTTATCTTCTTTTCAAATTTCTTCACCATTTTGAATTTTATTACTAAAATTCTTAAAAAGTTCGATTGTTTTAATAATATGCCATATCTATCACTTTAGAGTACTATATAAAGCGAGGACACAAAGCTTCAGTGACAAGTACCAATGCATCTGCAAATACTGAACACGTTCTCTCATGTACAATTATTTTATAAGAATGTAAGTATCATGTTCTTTCTAATACGATATATTCAAATAACATTCACTGAAGTTCATATAATAAAATGATACTCGTAGTTGTTTAATTAGTAATTTAGAACTTTGCACCTAAATTCTATTTAAAAGGTATATCAAGATTAATAGACAGCGGTGTATGGATAAACGATTCACCAAACTCCACCTCTATCGTTTGGGTTTATAGCTGACGTAGTGATTAAAATAGAAAAATAAGCTATATTAAACTTTCGATGAATTTTAAAGATCAAAACTTTTATCAATTAGCCGATAATAATACAAATTAATAACTTAACAATGTCACTCCTAACTTTAAATTTTGTCTCCAAACACAACTGAACTTGCATAATTGTCATAATTATCATAAATTTACATTCTATTTATAGTTAACTACTCATTTGATTTTGCTTATAATGAATGCACTTTTTATTTCGCTCATAATCCTTCTTGAGTTCTTGTGAATGAAATCGAATAGAAATCAAACATAAATTTATAATCTAATTATGCAAATAAAATTATGTTTGACAATGAGATTGAACATTAAAAGTGTAATTGGTTAGATTATCACTATAAAATATTGTTATATTAACCAGAACAATAGTTTAGATTATTAATATTAAAATATACGTAAGTTTTACGTTAATTTATTATGTGTATGTGTATGTGTCTTTACTCATTATTTATCATATGCAATATAACATGTGTTTCTCGTTTTTTATTTTTTTTATTAATTTTTTTGTACTTTAGGATTCATATTAATAATTTAGAGCAAATAAATAAAAATAAAGTACAGTGATGATACTTGTACTAAACAAGTATATTTAAAAAGTACAGAGATGATACTTGGACTAGAGAAGCCGAGAAGGGACTCGCAACACCTAACAACGAGGTTAAGAAACATTTCTTCAAGAGCAAGGAAAAAACTAGGGTTACATATGAAGCGGTTTTTAAATAAACTCTTATGATTAAATCTCATATAAAGTGTTAAAAAATGTAGACATATTAAGTATATACCTCTCAAATTACATTTCGACTTTTCGATAAATAAGTTCTCAAATAGTTATGTTAAGTCTTTTTAATCACATAGATATGGTGTTTTTAGAGTATAATTGGTATATACCGTAATATATATAGGATATTAATGTTTATTGTATAAATCTATTTGTTCGGTTATACATCTTGTGATCTTTATAAATTATAACTTAATTATTCAATAATACTAATTTGGAATTTTACAATTTTAAATGATATATAAGCTATGGTTTTGATTAACTTTCTTTGTGGCGTGACTAAAAATATAAATCCTAGTTGTCGCCTTCAAAATCAAACCTAGATAGGGCATTGCTACCGCCATCACCGCTTGGTCCCACCTTCATTTTCGTTTCATTTTTTGTCTATATTCTAGCTTTCATGAAATGGGCTTTGTTATAGGTTGAAGACTCAAGTCATTCATTCAAAAAAAAATTTGGACATCCTTTAAGTGTTATCATCACCACCATCAAACCCGCCATAGCCCGGTTAGGTTTAAACGAAAGCTGCCACTTCGTTTTCTTATTTTTATTTATCGGTGTTTTAGTCGTAGCAAGGACCGTGGTCCAAGGCTACCAATCTAATACTTGATTTAAAGTGATTAACAAGTTTTAATATACTGATCTCATCTCTTAATCTATGAATCCAAGAGATTACTGTTTAACCACGGCCACTAGCTTTACTTTATTTTTCTTTTTGGATCTATAAATCTTATGTCTTTATATGCGAATCCAAGACACCGCCACTTAAGGTTCCTTATTTTAGGAGGTAAGTTTGTTTGTTTATTTTGTCGTGCCGACTAACTTTTAATCACCATTCCAAACACATAGCTTAAAATTTTAATTATAACACATAACTTGAAGCACTCAACCACTAAGCGACTTAGGCGTTCTTTAAAAGAACGTATACACCAGATGTGTGACATAACTTTAGTTTTACGTAGGTCTGGGGAGGGAACGAATAATTTCCCGATCTGATGGACGAAACCTCATGTACACGTTATGCAAGATGTTATTTCTAATTGCAAACCCTAGACTTCAAGGTCATAAAACAATAACTTTTCAAAAAACTATCCAAATAATGGGAAAGTCGTTATCCATGACTACTTCTTAAAAGTTGGTTATTATTCAAAAAAGAAAAGTGAAAAAGTTAACGAGAATCGGTTTGAGAATCTAATTTTTTTCACTGATCTCTAATGTACATACATTTATCATCATCAAATTCACATTAACTACTATAAATTCTAACCTTTAATGTCTAAGTATGATGTGGTACTATTCATTGAATGGCGGATTCTAATCTAAAAATTATCAAAACGAAATTGTGTTTTTCACAAATAATATCTTAGTGAATAAGCGTATGGGTCTTTTTTATAAGTCAAAATTTACTATGAGGCATTCCCATTATTCAGTGATAATATTTAAGGATTTAATTTAATCTTTCTTCCCCTGCGAAATATAGCAAAAATAACATTCCCGCAGTCGTACTAAGGATATTCTTTCTAGAACTCTTTAATCCATCACCTATAGCAAGTACTTATTTCTATTTAGGTTTTTTCTTAGTCTATTCGGCTATTGAAATTGATTTCCCTCTACACTTGATATTAGAGAGTTCAACATCTAAAAGAGCTCCTCAAATGGTCAGTCCTCACCCTATTTTGGGGACCTCCAAGACTTTGCCATGTGTTTCCTAGTTTATATAGGTCTAGTTTTATTTGTTAGCATTTCTTCATTGATTGGTTGAACACATTCATCAATTTCATTTCATTCTTTCTAGGCTTGCAAGTGACTTACTTCTTATGGTCATTCTTCTTGTTAGACTTACTTCTTCTGGTCATTCTTCTTGTTAGACTTACTTCTTCTGGTCATTCTTCTTATTAAGTCATCTTCTTTTCTTTAAAATCTATAAATTGATTTCTTGCATGTTCTAAGGTTAAATGGAGAACTGCATATCTTACTAGTCGGATAGAAGCCCACCCATCTACCAACCTACTAGTTCATATCGACTCAAACATGACATACACTCTTTAAGTGAATAGAAACATTCCTTTTATAGCTTGAAACATTTGTAAGTCAATTCAAATAGATAGGAGAGTTCTGAACTAGCAGCAAACCCTTTTTGTCTTTCTTTTTAACAATTTAATCAGGATGATTAACTGGTTGGAAATGTATCTTTTTTTACTTAAGACTAAAGTTACTACATCCTTTCCGATTGATTCTTATGCTATCAACTCAGGTAACTCAAGCGGAATCCACCTTTTGGCCAGCATAGCCATTCGTGAGTAACGCCAAACGAAGTTTTGAAACTAAGTTCATAAACCTATCGTTTTTCCTTGGTCTTTGTACTACCTTCGTCTATCTGCTTGAAAAAAGACTCTTTTTTGTCCTTTCTTTGACTTGATCTTGAAAATTGAGTGGCATGAAACTACCTTTGATTCTTTCTTGCAAATATGAGGGTGAGATCCAAAGATCTATCATAAACTATACATTTTCAAGTTAAATCTTTATAGAATGTCTCACAACTATGTTCTAACATTCTATATAGTCGTAGCCTTTGATCCATTAGAATGGAAGTTTCTAGTGGATCATATGACTTTGTACTATGTAAGGCTAGACCAATAACTTTCCTCCCTTATTAGAAAAAATCTAAACTTTTTAAAATGTTACGAGTCCAAACATTTACGTGCCTTTTGGTTTTGCTTATGTTTCAATTATATTTTGATCGCCACTTATATATTATAGATAGTATATTTTCATGGGCGGCCCTGAGGGGGGGGGCAAGGTGGACGACCGCCCAGGGCCCAATCTCCTCAGGGAACCTAAATTTTTAAAAAAATATATTATATATGTATGTATATATATTTTTTTTAAAACAACTATAGGTTATTAACAAAGTAATAAACAAACCCAATAACAAGTTAATTATTTTGACCTATTGAAACTTAGGGTACGTTAACATTTCAATTAGTTTATTCCACTACCATATATCAAGTCTAAACTCATTTTAAACTCTAGGAAAGTCTGATGATTCGTTTAAGTAAGTTAGATTATTTTGTCATGATACTTTTGTTTATTGATATAACAATTATTGTCATGTTATAGATTTTTTAGGTACGGATTACTGAATTTATATCATAGGGGCCCATTTTTTTCTACCGCCCAGGGTCCAAAATTTTGTAAGGACTCTCGGGACCGGCATTGTATATTTTTACATCAACCATCAAGTTGATTGTATATAGGGCGTAGACATGGTGCACCTCCAATAGCGGACCAATCTATTTGCTAAAAATTGGTGGAACGTGACACTAGTACATAAATTTATTTTATATACAAAAGTTTTAGTGACACTCTATAATTGCGATTACGAGTCTATAATAAGTAGCTATTCCAACTTGAAGTAAGTAGTAGCATTGGTTAGTGGTTAATCATTTACCCTTCTCATTTCTTTCACTTTGGGCCACTTCTTAAGACTAGGATTTTCTTTTACATTATTTATCTCTGATTATTAGTTGATGAAAACCTAACTGATTAGTGTTATTTAACTTTGATTTTTTATATTGATTTTCATGTCATATCAGGATGTATTTCAAATGATTGATCATTCTTTCATGTTTGTGTCTTTTGGATTGGTAGATCCCAACCTAATTACATAATTGCCGTTCAAAACAAACTATTCTGGTAATCAATAACCACAATTTTTCATAATTTTAGATTTTGTTTTTTTTTAATGGCAAATGTACAACCTGGGTTTGGAGGAAATGTGTTATGTTAATCAGGCTCACCTTATCTGTTTCTCAGCCAAAACCACACCCCAACCCCCTCAGGAAAAAACTCATTTCTGAGAAAAAAACCTCATTGCTGAGAAAAAAACCTCATATCTCAACTCCGAGCATTTTGCTCAGAGTAAAAGTTGAACCCATAACCTCCATTTATTTATATGTTATGAGTACCTCACCTTAGATTTTGCTTGTTAATTAACTTCACTACCCCCACCAACGCAAATAAAAGGAATTTAATAGCTTATAGCTAACCGATTAGCGTTTAAACTGTACAGGAAAGATATTGGGTTCATAAGTAACGTCATGCGTTTAATATCACCAATATGTTTTGAGAGTATTTGTTGTGAATGAGAAAAAATGTTATAGTTAAACGTGCTTATTAAGGATGGGTGACCCTAGGGAACTTTTCATTTAAACAAACAAAAGCAAATTCATAAGTTACTCGTGAGTCAAACGGACAATATTTGTGGTATGAGTGACAGTATGTTACATAAACCAGTTGTATTAGCCGACAAGTTGAATAAACCTTTCTAGAATGTAGTATTAAAATTTTGATTATTTTCGATAAGCACACCCTATGAAGTATTATATATAGCTTAATATCAAATACATAATGGCACCGGTAAAAAAAAGTGTTATGTAGACCTTTGCATGTGGTTGAAATTGTTAAAGATATCTTGATGAAGGCAATAATACGGGAAAGAGAATAGTAGAAGTAACGAATTTAAGATTGTGGCATGTGTCAAGTGAGGAGACTTCACTCATGCCTGCAACACTAGATTTTTTATTCAACGTTTTTCGAGAACCCAACACCTCATCAATAATATCTTTCATTAACATGAAGAAACATACCACCATATCTCATATCCTTTTGCTTCCTAAAAGTCGAATCTTGGCTTCTAAAAAACATTTGTTCTTTCCGTTTTTGGAATTATATTTCAAAACATCAATCATATTCAAATTCCTTTATTTCTTATACCATCACTTCAAACATGCACTAATATTTTAATGTTTTAAGGTAGACTCGATGTAATTAATCTAAACTATGACATATTGTGGACTGTCAATTTGACCAACAATAATCCTAATATATTTTTTATCTTGTTGTCGAAAGCAATCTTACTTGCTAGAATAATCCATTCATTGATTACACTTAATGTTCATTTGATTTTCCTCACCGTAATGATTATGAGTGAAATGGGAAAACATCCAACGCAAAAGTGTGAACATTTATGGACATGAAGTGTAAATCAATAATAATTATGCTAATGGCATTGCACTGTGACAACAAAAATAAAAATTAGAATTATTAGTGGACAAACTAACACTTTAGATTATTATCGATAATAGGTCATGTTTTAAATTAGTAAAATCAAATTTGTTTAAAAAACTAAGAAGTGGCTATCGATAAACTTTTAACATCCACCCTACTAACAGTAAGATCATGTTAACACAGATTGTGTTCGTTAAACCGCAAGTAACCTGAATATGATTAAAGGTAGAACCATTGATAAATGAACTCAAACAAAAACATCTTATAACAAGAGACTAGAATGCTTACTTTTATGCCCCCATCCTCAAGTTAAAATAAATTTTGTTTACATTTCAAGATTTGTAGATTTTCAGGTGAAAAAACTATATAAAGAAGAAAGTTTACATCAAATGTCTTGATAATGAGAATCATAATTGACAAATTACTAAATTCGGATTATGAATCATCAAAAATTAGTATCATCACTTAAGAATGACGTATTAAAAAGGTAAAATTCCATTTTTTGTGGAACAAATTAATCTTGTTGATATTAATATACTCATGACGTCATTAAGAAATTTATTTTCATTCGACATGATAATCTTTTAGAACATATCACTTATATTAATGTTTTATATCAGAAACACCTGATTCTAAACTAGGATGTTTTTCACCTTTTTATGTCGAATAATGACCACAAACCACCGACATTATTATTCATTTTTATAAACAGAAATAACTAAATAAAAACAGTGTATGTACACTACGCATCAAGAGTTGTACCCAAACACACAAGCATTCAATACGATTACAAAAAAAGGGTGGAAATCAGAAAATGCATGATCAAACCACGTAGCATTCATTCCTTCACCTAATTCAAAGTACCATAAACATTTTTCCCACTCACGTGCACTATCACGTGCCTTATCTTAACGGCAACACTAACATCGACACACCTTAACCACTCGTCCGTTACTTTTAACGGTAACGGAGTTCACCTACATATTTATATAATATATATATTCATCAGTATAACAAAAATAAACAAATAACTCCCTAATTTCGTACAAAAATCCTAAACGTTCCCGGATCCGGGTTCAAAGCGAAACGAAAGGATCCGACCCGAATATATCCCCAAACTCATTGAAGTAATCATCCACCGGAAAAGCTGATAATCCGACATCGGTGCCGGAATCGATGAACATGTCGACGGTGTCGGAGCTTTGAAACGTCAGACCCGACAAGCTTGTCGGGTCGAAAAAGTCGGGTACAAGATCCGGAAAGTCAAACAGGTCGGAGGTGGAGAAGATGGTGGAGAAAGGGTCGCCGGAGAAGTTTTCCGACGCCGCGGCGTCGTCTCCGGTGACCTCAGAAGCTTCTTTCCCGGCGTCGTTGTGAGTCGACTCGGCGGTTGACTCGTCGGTAGAAGACGAAGAGAACCGAAAAACTGATTTGGGTGAGGTTGCTTTACCTTCGCCGGAGTTGTTGCAGGAGGATTCCAGCGAGGGGTTGTTCTTCTTCTTCGGCGACGGTGGTGGGACGGTGAAGTTTGTGAGAGCGTGGGGCCCTCGTAGCTGTATAGCAGCATGGTCGTACACCATTGCAGCTTCTTCTGCGGTGTCGTAGGTCCCCAACCAGAGCCGTACACGTCTCATCGGATCTCTGATCTCCGCCGCCCACTTCCCCCAAGGCCGCTGCCGTACGCCGCGGAACTTTCTACCATTACCACCCTTCATCTTCGCCGCCGTGGCGGTGGCGGTGGCGGTGGCGTTAGCTTTTCCGATCACCTTCTTCCTCCGGCTTGTTGTATCCCTCTTCTTCAAAACACCCACCGAACAATTCTCAATAACAACCTCGTTAACAAACTTCTTAACTCTTTTCCGGTGGGTACCATTTCCGCCACCGCCCTCGTCGCCGGAGGAGTCGGTGGCGTAAGCGTCAGTCACCGATATCCGTACGACTCTAGCCCCGGCGGCGACCGACGGCGACGGCGATTGACTGAGGAGTGTAGTGAGGGTTTTGTGCTCTGTAAACTTGACGGAATCGGACATTGGTAGTGTAGTCATGTGGTAATCAGTCAGATTCGCATTGGGTGCTTGAAGATATATAGAAAGAGATTAAAGTGTGGAAAAAGATGGAGATTCCTGTGAGGAATAAAGATGTTTTGTAGAAGAAAGCGTTAAGAATACTCGTGCGACGGAGATGGTGGTGGTGGGAATCGATTATGAATAAAGGGAATAATATGTTGAGGTTGCAGAGGTGGTGGTTGGGTGTCAGTGGGGGTGTACGGACGGCGGAGGAGTAGCTCCGGCGACGGTGGTGGTGGTGGTGGTGGGAATTTGAAAAGAGAGAGAGAGGGTTGAGGGTTTAAACTTTAAAGTGGTGTGAAGAGTGGAGAGGGAAAGGCTGCAGGCAAGTTGGTGTTTTATAGGGTGGTATCGGCCACAAGTGAATGGGGTTTTGTCTTTTATTATTGTTTTTTACACGGAAAGAAATATAATCTTTTTTTTAAGGTTTTGCTTAATGTTTTCACAGAAAATCATTTTGGTATTTCATTTAAAATATTAATATTTTTTTTCAAGTAAAAAATTAGTAATCTGTTCTAAGACTAAGGGACTGTTTAACAATATATTAATCAGCGTTTTAATGATTCAGCATTTTAATGATTCAGCATTTAATGATCAGACTGTTTATCTCGCGAGTAAATGTCTGGATAGTTTAGACATTTTCTTCTGAATGATACATCACCTTTAAACAAAGTTCTTGTAATTGGTAGGAACATCTACAACAAGCATGTTGTTAACCATACATGGTCGATGTCGCAATGATTATCACAACTAATATGGAGAAAAGATGTAGTAGAAAAGGAGAAGGCATCCGTACGGATGCCTGCAAATGAGAGTGGGAGAAGGAATATTGTGAAATATGTTTGTATCTATGGAGATAGGGTTTGTGAGACCTTCGTTGACGATCATGGGTGGAGCTTAATAGGGGCCTAAGGGCCACCCGCTAGAGGTGTACAAAAAGATCAATTTGGAAAAATAAAATCGAAAAAAAACTACATCCATTTGAAAAAAAAACGATTTGGTAACCCAACCCAAACCGGTGGTTTGTATACGGGTTTGTAACCTGGCACCAAAAACTGGTTCATAAACCGGTTTCAATTTAAAGAAACCGGTATAAAAACCAATTTTTCTAGAAAAGCGGTTTACAAACCGGTCCAAACCGATTTAAGTTGTTTGAGGATTATTGATAAAAAATCAGTTTAAAAAATGGTTTGCGCATATATATAAAAAAACTGGTTTGTACATTCCAACCATCGCCCATCCCCTCTTTTTTATCATTGATGGTCATTTTTTGCCTGATAGTTTAAATTTTAATATATATATATATATATATATATATATATATATATATATATATATGAGTGATCCTAAGAAAACCATTAAATTTTTAGAAAACTAAGAAACATCATCCACCAATCACATAAATTCTAATTAAATTTTTATTTGTTTTATCAAAATGGTATATTTGTAAAATTACATAATTTCTATATTTGGTAGATTTATCTTCAGATTTGAATTCCTAATTTATTATTTTATTATAATCTTTATATTAAAAGGGTTAAAATCTCATCAATCAAACAACTCATATTCTTAGTTTCCAAACCTTAATTTTCTTAATCTTTTAATAGCAATTTCTCATGAAGAAAATTAGTTTAAGAAAAGGAAAGATGATGCTCTCGTAAGAATTAAACCGGGTCCTCTATGTATGCAACTCACCATTCCCATCACATCTGGAGAGATGCGTACCAGAATCAATAAGGATACATGTGCATCGTCTTTATAGTCTACAAAGACATCTACGATATTAAAATAAGAGTTAATCATTTTATGGTTTGAACATTTTGAATCTGTACTTGATGGTGTTTATTATCAGTATGTGAGGATGATTAAGAAGTTTGATTAGGCAAAGAAAAAGGAGGAACTAGATAAGCTTCAAGAGAAGTATGGGGTTGTTTTCAAAGATCTTAAGTGAGTTAGTAAATTATAAGGTTATTTATTATTTAATCAGAATGCATATGATTGTAAAATTTTGAAATTTATGAATTTCAATAACATAATCTTTTGTCATGAAAAAACCCGTTAAAAAGTTTTTATTCGTATGTAACTTGGGTTATGTACAAGTAAGTCATTTTTTTCTTTTATTCTTTGATTGTCGTTTACTTTTTTCAATAAAAGCTACTTATATGTAACTTTAGTTATGTATACATATATGTAATAGATATTAGTTAGATATATAAAACTTTAATTTGGTCAAATGTTTATTTTTAAAATTATACTTGGATTTTACATCGTATTACATATACGTAATATATACCAGTTAAATACATTCATTTTGGCTTCTTCTTCTTCTTCTTTCGTATTGTGGATTGCTTACGTATATGTAAACAAGTGTAATTACACGTGTAAAAATGTTTACATATACATAAGCATATACATAAGCCTTCCAACACAAAGGTAATCATATATGTAAACATGTTTAAAGGTACGTAAGCGTATATATACACATGTTTACGCATACGTAAGCATGTACTTAATTATTAAAAATGTGAAAAAAATACTATTACATGTTTACATACATGTAAGCATTTACTTAATTACCTGAAATGTACAAAAAAAATATCATTGAATGTTTACGTATATGTAAGCATGTAATTAATTACTAAAAATGTGTAAAAAATATTATCATTCTACCAACATATCACATATTAATATTGATTTTGAATGAATGCATTTAATTAAAAGTAACATAAATTACGTTTAATTGTGAAAAGAGTGAAAGAGAAAGAGAGATTTAAGAGATGTTAGTTGTTTCTAAATTTATAATTATAATCTACCTATTACACCCTTGAAAATTTTAATTAAATCAACTATCTGTTAAATATTTACAGATTTGTCATTGATTGATATTAACCATTGATCGATGGTTATAAGTTGAGGTTTTTTAGGAACTCTTCCCTA
>BJCM01063663.1:0-25251 GCA_018326385.1 Flaveria bidentis
ATAATAATAATAATAATAGTAATAATAATAATAATAATAATAATAATAATAATTGTTATATCATCGTCAAGTGAACAATGCAAATAATATATAAAGCTTTTAGTTGATATGCATATGATGTTATAAAATTTGTGTTTCTGTTTTATAATTTTGCTTTAGTATCATTGTTCCAATAAATATACGGTTGATGAATGATATCATAGACATGTTGAACATTGAATCATGCTACACTTTATAAGAAAACTATTAGAAAAACATTTGAGGTTGGACCCTTGAAGTAAATCCTTTGATGATGAAACCAATATCAATATCACATCTTACATTTTGTGAACAAACATCTTCTTTTATATAATAAAACAAAGACATTCATAGAGCAAACATTACATATGAGGATGTTTCGCCCAAAAAAAAACAAGTTAAATCTAGCGAGCCACACTTCATACAAGACGATACCTAAGTACCAGATTCAAAATAAATAAATAAATAAACGTACATAAAAATAACTAATTTTTTTTTTGTCATACGCTTATAATAGGAGGAAGTCAAATATTTGACTAACTATCAAACACGAAACAAACATATTACGACAATATATATTTTATTTAAGGTGATATCTTATACGCAATCACATGCTTAGATCTATTTATTCATATCGTCTATTATCTCTAAAAAATCAACCTTAAGTCTATTAGAACATTATATTTGCATTTCTTTTGTCTTAACTGATATAACATAAAACCTTCACACTATTTTGTAAAATAAACGTCTCATTAAAAGTCAAGCATGTTAACTTAAAAGTTAAATCTCAAAGCATTTTTATAACACAAAAAACATGAAATAATAAAACGTAAAGATTTATAATAAAAACTTTGAGAGGGAAAATGGAAATGATTTCCAAATGGGCCCAAAAAGAGCGGGAACCCAAAACCCTTTCACAAAAAATGAAACACACAAAAAGCCCCCTTTTCTCATCCCGCCCAAATCCACCTTATATAAATTCACCCCCTTCGTGCCCTAATCTCTCTTCATACCAACAAACCCTAACGGAACCCTAACTCTTCATCTCCACACGTACGTTTGTTTCATCGTTATCAACAGTTTTTCGTTCGATTTTTTCATGTTCTACGCGATTTCTCCATCGATTTTGATGTATATGTTTGTTGATTGCAGGATCTAACAATGAAAGGAGGCAAATCGACCAAAAAAGCTGATAGCAAGTATGTTTTGATTTGTTTTTGTTATAATTTAGTTTTGCTATAGATTTAGTATTGTGTGATCTGTTAGTACTCTTGTCGTTAACTTGATTACTGAATGTTTTTTTCCGTTTATTTTTTTGATTCGATCGTGCTTTTGAGTTTGTTTATCGGAAAACTGATAGTTAGATTTTAGGTATAAATTGCAGTATATTTTGATGTTTTTAGTTCGATTGTTTATGTTTGGTTTTGTGTTAAGTTCTCGAAGCTAATACTGTTATGTTTCTTCTTCGAAGTGAAGTTATGTGTTTGATTTATGTTTAGCTATAGGTCTTGTAGCGTTTGATCTGTTAGCAGTTTTATTATCAATATGTCTGTTAATTGTTTTTTTTGTTTTATTTTTAAGTTAGATCGTGAAGAAACTAGTAGTTAGCACGTGGTTGATTTGTTTTGTTGCTATATGTTGGAGTAAATATTGGTGTTTTATAATTTGATGTCTTTCGTTTCGTTTTCTTTCGGTTTTCTGATGTCATTACTGTTTTAATGCTTATGCAAACGAAATTACGTGTTTGTTCTTTCTTTTGCTATAGATTTCATACTGTTTTATTTGTTAATAATCTCATTTTAATCTTGTTTACTGATTGATCTTCATTTAAAAAAAAATAATACATGTTTTCGAGTTTGCTTTTTTTAAAAACTGATAGTTAGTATGTGTTAATTTGATTTCCAACTATATGTTGCAATAGACTTAAATGTGTTTGATTTCAGGTTGACTGTGAAGAAATCTGCAGCTAAGGGAAAGGCTGCTAAGGATCCCAACAAGCCTAAGAGACCTGCAAGCGCGTTTTTTGTTTTCATGTAAATAACTATTTGTTTAATGTTATCTTCATTGTAGTGTCAAAATTCATGTGTTTGTATGTTGATTTGTTGTGGTTTTACTCATTTGCAGGGAGGAATTCAGGAAGCAGTATAAGGAAGATAACCCTGAGAACAAATCTGTTGCTGCTGTGAGTAGTTTCTCATCTTTTTTATGCATGTTTAAAGTGTTTTTTTTTTGTTCTGTTTATGGCGATTTTGATTGCGAAACAAACAATCAACAGGTTGGCAAAGCTGGTGGAGCAAAATGGAAAGCAATGTCTGATGCTGTAAGTTATAAACATCTACGAAATCCGTTATAAAAACTAGTTTGTAGACCTGTAAAATATAATAAAATGTGTACATATACAGGAAAAGGCACCATATGTTGCCAAAGCTGATAAGAGGAAGAAGGAATATGAGAAAACCCTTGCTGCATACAACAAAAAGAAGGTGATTGTTGTTTGATAGTGTTCATATGATATATTGAAATGAATTTTTCTTAATGATATTATAATTTTTGTTATAAAATAGGATGCTGGTGGTGAAGATGACGACTCTGACAAATCCAAGTCTGAAGTCAATGATGAAGAGGAAGAGGAAGGCAGTGATGAGGTATGATTTAATTATTTAAAGTTTCAAGTAGAGGTGTTTAACTGCTGAATTCAACCTAAATGCTTAGGCTGAATCAAGTTAACTGATTGGTTGTTAAATTGTTTCGTTTGGTTTAAATCTTGAAACCTGCTTTGTTTGTTGATTGATTGTTAGTGGTTTGACTTGTTTTTTTTTTGTTAAAACTGACTAAACCGCATGATGACCAATTGACCATATCATGATGTTTAAGTTTGGAGTTAATGATCAAACCTTTTTATGAGTTTTTTGGCTGTAACTTTGTAGTGACAATTGTTATTGTTGTGATTTTGCAGGAAGAAGATGATGATTGAAATGAGTTGTTGAATTGATGGTCTATTATTAACTCTGCTTTGTAGTCATTTTAGTATTAGTAGCAAAAACTAGCCTTGTTAGAGATGGATATGTTGACCTGGTTATTATGGTTGTGGAATAGTATTCAGTAGTATGTGGGTTGTTTTGGTGCATAGAGTGAACACATTCATCTTTAATGAAATGCATTTTCCGTTTATAATTTTGGTTGGATATCTATGTGATTTGCTTGATTCACATTTGATGACACTTTGATATTCCACTTTGTTACATTTTTCTAAGTAAAAATTAGTATTCTTGAGAAACAAGCTTCTTGTTTTGTGCAATTGTAATAGTCTGATGGATTGAAAATTTGTCTATATTGTTTTCAAAAGTGATTCTTTGTATGATAGAGGCGGATACATGTATAATAGAGGTGGTTGCTTGTATGGTAGAAGTGTTGTGTTTCTTAAACGTGTATAGGTGGTGTGTCATCAAGTCATTTGCTCGTTTGTAAGGTGTTGGTGTCTTGTCTAAGGACTCTAAGGAGGCGGTGTTGATGCTTATTTACTGGAGGACACTTTTAGATGATAAATTGGGAGATATTTTGGTGAAACGTTATGAAAAGGGTCAATTTAAGAAAATTTCCCTTATAAAAAAGCAAGGTAGCGGTACTAGCTTTTTGTAAATAGTAGGCTACACTAAACTTGCTGACAAATGACAATCAAGATGCACGTATGTGTAACTCAAACCATCTAATGTTTTGGGGTGGATGACCCTATTAATAGACTGAGTCAACTAATTAATTGTTTTACTCAAATCATTTATGTATAAACTAGATTTTTATAATGACAAATGTGTGATATGCTTTTGAGAACGTGTAATTTTAATTGAGTCTATTTATTTGTTTCTTAGTTGAGACTACACACTCAATCCTCTTAAGAGGAAATTTATTGCTAAAATAATTTATTGATTTAATTTTAAACATTTTGCTTAGTAGTACAAGATTTGAATCCATAAGATTTTAATATTACATATCATAATTTATAGACATTTTACCTTAACTAGTTAAGTTAAAGATAATTGGTATTTATATACTAGCTAGACCCACAATTCCATCACGTTTAGCATCTTGTACACGCATAATGCAGATGTGATAGATGGTCAAATTTGGCTTTTAGCTTTCTTAACAAACTCTTTTCCTTATCTTTAGAGTATGCATACATAAAGTTGTTGTCTGAGCACTTCTAAATCATCATAAAAGTCACTATCATCATTTTAGTTATATATAATCATTTTAGTGAAATAATGATGATGATTAGTTGAGTTTCCTTTATAAAATGTCTACAAATCTAATAAAATCGGTTTACTCACATTCAAATGATGTGAAAGCACACAATCACATATAAACCTTTAACTCCACTTTCATCGTGAAAGGAAGGTTTGATTTCACACAATAACAAACTATAGATACCACTCATACCGTTCACGTAATATGGATCGTATGTTGAGTCTATTTTGAGGCTTCTGAGTGTTATACGTGTCATATGCAGTGATATAACCATAATTTTTTTATTGGGGTCACTATGTTTTGTGTTGCGATGTCTCAGCTCGACTTGGATCATTTTTAGTTCGGGTCAACCGGTCGGGTCACAAAGTCCGGCTTGGGTCAACATTCAACTCCGCCAGAGTTATTATTAACAAAGCTATAAAAACAATCATTAATTTTTTGAATCTGAATGCAACTAGTATTTAGAAAATGAAATCTAAAACTTTATATTAATTCAAAACAAAATAAAGTCCAGTATTACACTTGATGCATTTTTCATTACAAATGCAAATTGAAAAAGACGCTATAACATAACTGTATCCTTTTAAATTAAAATATAAATTTTTTAGTAATTTTCTAATTTATTAAACCCACTTTCATTCACAAATCGGTGGATCACAACCATTTGCCTTATAAATCTCAATCAAAGGCCACCTTGTTTCTTTCTGAAGGCTCAAAAATAACCGAATAAATACCTGCGTTGTTCAGAGAAAAAGAAAAGCAAAAAGCTTTAGAAAAGGATCTAACTCATGTCCGTAAAATAAAAAAAGATACAAACTTAACCAAGTTGCTATGAATCACTTTTGATTTGTTTTTGCGTAAAACAAATAATGGGGTCAAGATGTAAAAGAGGTTGAGGTCCCTTGATTGTTCGATAATCCAGCAACACATAAACCATCAAAATGAGGGGGTCACGTGACCCTGGTAAATTTTCAGTAGCTTCGCCCTTGGTCATGTGACATGTTATGTTTACATATCATATAACCTTGTATAAGACGTTACACAAAAACGTTCAAATAATAATACAAAACTCATGTAACTTAGTAGTTGACGCGTTAAGAAGACACACAAATGACAAATTCATATTACTCTAAATTACATTTACCGCATATATACGAGTATACGATCATAGTGCATTGTTGGAATATCCGGAGTATGTAACATAGAGAGAGAAACACACAACTGTCACACACACACTCTCTCTACAGTACAATTTTGACAACTAATTATTCTTCATCGACTTCAAAACAAACCCCAATTCAATTGAATTGAATTGAATTGAATGAATTGAAGTTGCTCAATATATCATTTCTTGCCTTTTCGTTTTTGTCACCTTCACTCACTTTTCATTGATTTATCCATCCGCAGAGTAATTACTTCTGAAAACGAAACCCTAGATTCCACACTTTCATCCTATTTCTGCTCAAACAGATCAAGTTATGCACAATTTCAAGTATGTTTATCAGAATTGAAGGTGATTCAGCTGTTTTCTTTGTAGTTTGTATTAGCTTCGACGTTTCTTGTTTGTGTAATCATGATTTACAACTTGCAGCTCTTGTTTTGCGTGTTTCTGATCTGATTTGATGATCAGCAGTCCGACGAATTCGTTATGATATTGTGATGTGATGTTGTTTGATCTCAATTATGTGATTAGTTCTTGTTTGATTTAGTTTTGTTTCATTATTGATGCAGGTGATAACCTTGCATCCATGAATTGCTTATTAGGCTGAGGTTACAACATTTTTGTGAGGTTTCTACTGAGCTGGTAAGAACTGAAGGTAGATATTGTATATTCTTGAATCTTGATTTCTTTTTAAGTAATACATGTTGATGGATGCGTATATGTTTTTAACTGTTATAGGTTTTGATTGTCAGTTTCAGTTTTATTTAAGTTATGTTGTGTTTTATAAATAGATGCAAAAGATCAACTGTTTATTAAACAGTTATTAGTTCCTGCCACTCTAAGCTATAGTTTAGTTTGTTCTGGATTGTTAATTTGATGCAATTTGATTCATGGAAATATTGCATATAATGCTAATTTGCAATGTCTGATGGGCACTTTCTTCCTATATGCAGAGTTGAGTAATAAGATTTTCAAGAATTTGTAATGCTTCATGTTCCTACTCTAGGACATAACTTTATTATGTTTCCAAGTGCATTTGAATTAATGTAGTTAGTAGAAGAAAATATATTGATATCGTTCACATTTCACATCATATTTTTTTTTAATGTGAGTTCGATTCTATTGAAGCACTAAACAAACGAAATACCACATAACTGATCTTTATATCCCTTATATTTGTTTTGATACATACAAACCATATAAGTAACAATGTTAATAAAAGACTAGGCTCATCTTAATAATTCAAACCGCTAGGCCTGGTCTGTTATTTACTTTATTAATATGCAGTTTAAAATGCTTCTAAAATATCTGTTTTTTATATTAAAATTTTGGTGTGGTGTAGAAAAGAAACTTAATTTTGGTTGGATTTGGATCTAATGGCTGGAAGCTGGGATAGTTGTCGTGATCATGGCAGTCAATCTGATGACAGTTTTCAATATGAAAGACAACATATAGAGCCTACTTATGATGCCTTCATATGCCCTCTTTCGAAACAAATTATGAAAGACCCTGTAACCCTAGAAAATGGTCAAACATTTGAAAGAGAAGCTATTGAAAAATGGTTCAACGAGTGCAAAGAGAATGGAAGAAAGCTGGTTTGCCCTTTGACGTTAGAAGAATTAAAGACTACGGATATGAATCCAAGTATTGCTTTGAGGAACACAATTGAAGAATGGAATGCTAGGAATGAAGCCGTACAACTTGACTTGGCCACCAAGTCTTTAACTCCTAGTAGTTCTGAAAGTGATATTTTGCAGTCTTTAAGGTTTATTCAACAACTTGCTACCAAAAATCTTTCAAATAAACGCATCATCCGTAATGCTGAGCTCATACCTATGATTGTTGATGTGTTGAAGAGCACAAGCCGTACAGTTAGACTTAGAGCTTTGGAAACTCTTAGAATTGTGGTAGAGGATGACATTGATAATAAGGTAATTAAAAAAACTTTATACACCACCATACTAGAGATGGCATTATGGGTGGGTTGTGGATGTGTTGGATAACGAGTCAAGCAATTTTGGTTTAAAATGGTTCCCTTTAATGTTTTGAAGTGGTCCGGGTTGCCCCACAAACACCCTTTTACCAATTATTAATATATATTACATATAAATAAAGACATTTAATTATAATTACAAAAACTGAAAAGATTCATGTTTCATACTTGTATTGAGGCAGCTTGGGTTGCTCCATAAACACCTTTTTGTCTGTCTTTAATCTTTTTTGAATATTTAATGTGTTAATCATGATTACAAAAGCTGACAAGGTCCATATTTCTTGTTGGAATAGGTCAAGTCGTGTTGCCCCACAAACACCAATTTGTCGTCCTTTAATAAATATTTAATGTGTTATATGAAAACAATATTATATAACAATAATCCATATGTTTGAATAACGATTAGGAGATTTTACACATAAAATTGTAGACTTGTGTGATTTCAATCTGTTTCCCTTTTAGCTTAGTTATTTCATATGACATGTTTATGACAAGTCACAAACCAAATCAACCCATGTATAAGTAAATGGCAAAATGGGCGGCTTGGGAAATGCGTTCAGGTTCAAACATTTCATTTTTGTCCTTCAATTTCCCATCAGAAATATTTAGTGTTTTAACTATGATTGTAAAATCATAGTGTTAGAGTAGTATCACGAACCTTTGAATATTACAACTTTCTAGGTTGCACGTGTTAAAATAGACATTCTGTGAGTTTCAACCTATTTGACTTGTTCCCCATTTGACCTGTTTGAGACAAATACAACCCTATTCAATCCATTTGTAAGTAAATGGGTTGAAATTGTAAACTTTAGCTGTAACCACGGCAAATATTTAGGCATTTATCTGCTGTGCTTTCTGTTTTGCAGGAAATTATGGCAGAAGGGGATAGAGTGCGTACAATTGTTAAGTTTTTGAATCATGAACAGTCTACAGAAAGGGAAGAAGCTGTCTCGTTGCTTTTTGAGCTCTCAAAATCTGAATCTTTGTGTGAAAAAATTGGTTCCGTTAATGGAGCAATTCTTATTTTAGTTGGAATGACAAGCAGCAAGTCAGAAAATCTTTCGATTGTTGAGAAAGCTGACAAAGTTCTTGAAAATTTGGAGAAAAATGAGAATAATGTCAGACAAATGGCTGCAAATGGCAGATTACAACCACTTTTGACACTTCTTCTAGAAGGTACCTTCTATCTATCGTTTCTGTAGTAGTTACATTCCTGTAATACCCTTCCACATTGAATTAACGATCAGTACCTAAAGAACATTGTAGTTTAAAATGAACAGTATAAGAAGGGTATATATTATTTGGCAAAATCTACTTAATGATTCATAGATCATACTTACATATTTACATTGTTGGGTCCACACTTCCAAAAAGAATCATATTTAAGGTCAAATGTAATAAATTGTGGCATGGCAAAAGTAACAAATGAAAGTATGATCAATGGACTACTGTTTTTGAAAATATGAATTATGAATTTCAAATGTCAATAAGGTATACACCCTTTTGGATTGAGGTGTAGAAATGTAGGTGCAAAAAGAACCATTACACTTGACACTTTTTGTCTAAAGTAAATTATTCTTACAAATTGTAGTGTTTTAATTCTGCATTTCACTTGCCAGTCGTTTTGATTTGCAACTAATATTGGTAGTACGATGGTTTAAATTATTAGTCACATCCTAAAGTGGAAATTGCTGAAATTTTGTGACATGTTTTGGCGGTGGCAATTTCGACCTGGTTACTTATGAGTGGGCCAAGTTGGCATGCTTTATCTTTAATGGGTCAAATAAATTTCTTTGCTAAAAAGGATATGTATCATACTTATCAAAGGCTGTCACGTGTGTTTTAACTAATAAAACCTCCTATATAATTAACTAGAGTTGGTAATTAGTGATAATGATTGTTACGAAAAGATTTTGGACAAAACGTGTTCCGGGTCAACCCCATTTAACCCATTTTGAACATATACAGAAGTACACAGGTTGCCTTGAGCCTATATTGATTTTTACCCGACCCGCCCATTTTGCCACTCTTTAGTATATTATAGTATCATTGACTGTACATCATCAAACACCCCATTTTAAAAATAAGTACTTTTCAGGTTCTCCCGAAATCAAACAATCTATAGCTTCATACCTTGGTGAACTGGCACTTAGCAATGATGTGAAAGTATTTGTGGCAACAACCGTTGGTTCATCATTAATCAACCTGATGAAAGCTAATGACATGCAATCACGAGAAGCAGCCCTAAATGCCTTGAATCAAGTTTCATCTTATGAATTAAGCGCAAAGGTCTTGGTTGATGATGGCATACTTTCACCTCTAGTCAAAGATCTCTTCACTGGCCACACCCACCTCCCTATGCGCCTAAAAGAAGTGTCTGCCACAATCCTTGCCAACATAGTGAACTCTGCCTCTGACTTTGACTCAATCCAGGTGGGCCCGAACCACCAAACCCTAGTGTCAGAAGATATAATTCACAATCTACTCCAGCTAATCAGCAACACTGGCCCGTCTATAGAATGCAAGCTTCTTCAAGTTCTTGTCGGGTTAACAAACTCCCCAGCAACTGCAGTTGTGGTGGCTGCTGCCATCAAAAGCTTGGGTGCCACCATAAGTTTGGTTCAGTTTATTGAGGCCCCACAAAAGGATCTACGCATGGCTTCAATAAAACTTTTACATAACATCTCAGTCCACATGGGTAAAGAGTTAGCCGATTGTTTATGCGGGCCTGCTGGCCAGCTCAGTAGTTTATTTGAGGTAATAGCTGAAAACATTGCTAGCACTGAAGAACAAGCAGCTGCTATCGGGATCGTGGCGGAATTACCCAAAACGGATGCTGGGATCACGAGACAGATGCTAGATGATGGATATTTTGCAATTGTGATATCGAGAATAAAAATGATTAGGCAAGGAGAAAGTAGAAGAAGCCGGTTTGTAACACCGTATTTAGAGGGGCTTGTACGGGTGCTATCAAGGATCACATTTGATTTACCACATGACTTGAAATTCATTTCGTTTTGTCGTGATCATGACCTCGCAGGCTTATTCTCCGAACTCCTTCAAGCAAACGGGCTCGATAATGTACAAATGGCTTCTGCTGTTGCATTAGAAAACCTCTCACAAGAAACAAAGAACTTGACGATATTACCCGACTTGCCATCACCTGGGTTTTGCGGGTCAGTTTTTCCTTGTTTGGGTAACCAACCTGTGATGATGGGCGTATGTCGGGTGCACCGTGGGACGTGTACCCAACGAGATACCTTTTGTCTAATAGAAGGGCAGGCCTTGGCCCGTTTAGTAGCTTTATTAGACCATACAAATGATAAAGTAGTTGAAGCATCATTAGCAGCTTTATCCACACTATTGGATGACAGTGTGAATATAGAAGAAGGGGTGAACGTTTTATGTGAAGCCGATGGAATAAAACCGATTCTTGATGTTTTACTTGAAAAACAAACCGAAAGTCTAAGAAAACGGGCTGTTTGGATGGTGGAAAGACTTTTGCGCACTGAAGATATTGCTTATGAAGTTTCTAGTGAGCCGAAGGTGACCACTGCACTCGTTGATGCGTTTCGACACGGTGATTATCGAACCCGACAAATCGCAGAACGAGCCTTGAAACATATTCATAAGCTACCAAACTTCTCAGGGGTCTACCCTAACATGGGGTAAGACAGTAAGTTTTCTGTCATTCAAACGAGCCAGGCCAAACAGGGTAACATGTAAAATTTTCGGGATTCAAACGGGCCAGAAGGTACATAGCTGTTGTGTTTTTGGTTATAGTATGAACTTATAAAAGGTGTTGTGCTTTTGTATATTTCTTTCTTTGTTTTGGATAAGTTTGTTATGGAGTTAGGGTGTTGTGTTCTAAAGATCAAGTAAATTTGTGCAGTTTTCCTTCTGTATGCAGAATTGTTCAATTCTTCAAGTTAAGGAGCAACTCTTCATTAAAGACAATAAAGATATTATTTTTTCTATATTTGCTGAATTCAATCAAGCTTTATGAGGTTTTCTGGTGTGTATAAGTGGCATGTAACGGTTTGAATAACGGGTCAAAACAGATCCAAGACAAAACAGTATAATCAGTTAAAGATGCGAAAGGGTGCGTCAGGTTAACACTAAAACAATTTTTATTGGTCTAAACACCCATAAAAACACTATACTTCTAAAATCAAACAATAAATAATTGATCAACATGTCCATACAAACCTTAACCAAGTTTACACTACATTTAACATATATGAATCTCAAGAAAACATCCAGGAGTTACAACATGACACTTAACCGTCCTGACTCGCAAACCCGGTTGATTCCTAGTGTCACAAATGCACCACAGCCACCGATTTTGTCAAACACGAACTCGCATCCAACTCGTGAGCCACTCGGTTCTTCGAAACATGAACCCACCTCTTTGTTGCATCAGAAACATCAAACATGGTCAAGAAATCCAACACCTGCCCGAAAATCTTGAACATTTCAACCCCAAAAATCAAATTTTTATCACTAACAAATGTTGCGTTCCAGTCCATTGGTGCATCGGGATGAGTCGATATTTCTTTCCAGTTAAGGTAAACAAGATCAAGCTCCCACATTTTTCTAACTGCTTTGTTTCTTCTCCCGATTTGACCATCGCCTTCACACCATGACACAGACACCATAAACAGCCGGTTTCCACATGAAATAATCTTCGGGTAATACTCGTGTACACGTGCTGGTAATGTAGTTGACTGGATTCTAAGCCAATAACCTTGTTCAATATCGTATGCTGCAAGATTATCGGTCTCTGAGTACCCATAAAACATCCCGTTACAAAAAGTTCCAGAACAAATGACCCCGAAATCACCTGGTAATCTTTGGATTTCGGTCCATTTATTGCATAAAGAATCGTAAATTTCACACGAATCTAACGGCTCGTCCCATGATCCAACACCGCCTGCAGCCATAATCAAGAACCTTTTAGAGTCTTTTCCACTCGGGTTCTCGTGTTTTGGTCTATACGAGACCTCAGTTTCATCAGCAGAGTATCTTAACTGACGCCTAACTGAAAGCCTATGCGGATCCTCGTAAACATCAGACACACCACCGACTCGTGTCCTGACCAAACGTCGGTCTTGTCGAGTGTGTTGACTTTTAATGGTTAAACTATCTGAGTTGACTTCATATACACCCAAAATGGGTTTTGACCTTGCGTGTTTCATGGATGCAACCTTGTGCCAGGAGTTCATTAACGGGCTAAACACCAAAACCCCCTTGTGAGTCTTAACTGAACTGCGGTCCAGTTTACCAAAGTTGTTCAAACTTGAACAACCTCCAACAATGTAAACACTTTCTTGGATACTAACAACTGAAAACAAAAACCGACCTTTAATAACTTCTGAATCAATTCTATGCCATTTGTTATAAGAAACATCATATGCGTGTATTTCCCGCGAGCAAAAACCACCTTTAACTGAACCGAGAAGAAACATCCACGGGCTTTGATAAAGCCCGTTACGCCTCAATTGCAAAAACCGAGGCGTTGTGGTCAACGATCTCCACTTTTTGCATACTAAACGGGCTTTCATAAGACTAGTCAATGGAAGTCTAACTAAACACATCTCGACAATGTCATCCGGAAGGAACACATGTACGCTTTCAACTTCCGGAACCTTCCGGATGCTTCTCTTCCGGAATCTTTCCTTCATTCCATATGAAAAACAGTCCACATTCGTGTCCTCAGGCCCACATATGGGTTTGTACCCTTTTCCTTCTTCAATAGAACTTGAAGAACGCCTTCGGCAGCCCGTTTCACAAAATTCTTCACCGGTGGTTGCACCAACTTTGCAACCGCCGCCAAGTGTGTACATGGTTGGACACCTCAGCGAAATCCCGCTTGTTTCATCCTCCTGATTCTTTCTTTTTAACTTTTGGCTTAGGCTTCTAACTAGACGTTTTGACACGCTTAAAACCTCAAGTTCTTGATGAAGTGATGTTTCACTCGTCAAATTTTCTGTTATCATCTTCGGTTTTTAATATTTAAAACATTGATCTCGGACCTGTCATACACTATATACATATTAGAAACCTCCAACATTTATTTCCTCCTCAAATTAATTGTACATACTACAATATAAAAATTTATGTACAGTGTACATGAATACAATCACTAAAGTTTGTTCCTGTTTAGATTCAATTTCTTTTGCACTTGCTGGTGCAAACACTTGCCAGCCCAAAAAGAATTGAATCTGAATCAGAATTCTCAAACATTAAGAAAGTTATGATATGCACAATGACAATCCTATAAGAAAGGTATATATATTTTTCAAGCTTGTTCTCATATTATAAAGAATATAATCTCTCTTACTAACTGCTAATAACTTCTTCACATCTCATCTGTCAGATTAAAATCATAAAATATTGTTCTTATATCGTTCTAATGGTGTTTAAGAGGGTACTAGTTTTCTATTTGAATTCTAAACCTAACTACCTTTCAACATTGTCTTGTTCTATGATTTGCTTTGCAAGATATAAAAATTAAGATTTAGAATTCAAAAGTTTAATAACCTTTTTAAGCTGTGTAATATCATAGGTTATATCTATAATAATAAACGAATGCAGAGGCAGATCTATGTATAAACCACAGTCCAGCAAAGTTTTTTCTTAACAAAACTTGTACTTCTTAATATACACTTCAGCAAATTTGAAAGCACATTAGCGTTTAGGTATGTTAATTATGAGGTATCAAAATTTGATGGATCGGATCATTGAATATGCTTCTTTTAGAGTTTGTAATCAAGTGAGTCAATCGAAAATATTAACTTTAATGTCACTGAAGCAAAAATATTTAACTCCAGAATCCAAATTTGCAAGATCAAAGTTTACACATTTCTAATAGAAATTTTCCTTTAACCTTTGTCTTTCTAGAGCTTATTTTGCTTAACAAAACCTAATTCAAATTGGGGATACAAACACTAAATCAAACTGAAGAAAAAACCCCTAAACTGCTTAACAAAGCCTATTTCAAATTGGGGATACAAACCCTAAATCAAAATGGGGAAACAAACCCTAATCAACAACTCAAGAAACACACAATTGATTCCAAACAAAAGCAACTACAATCACAGATAGTCAACATATCAATGCACTATCAAACACACACTAATGTGAAAGCTGATCGAATCTATAAAACTTGATAACCACAGTCACCTGAAGAAAAGAATCTGTTTTTCCGATTCAAGAGTCTTGATCTATGCATAAAGATTGATCCAACAAGAAGGGTGACCGGAGAAGATGGAAGATGTGATTTTTTGATGAGAGATGAAATGGGGAATCAATGATGAAAAGAAAATTAAAGGTTAAAAGGCAAAAAAGCAAAATAAATTGAAATTCTGATGTGGGTGAGAGAGATGCATCTGGTTCTGGTCGCTTTTCTTGAAATCAATAATCATGATGAAGAGGGGTGGAGCATTTATTTCTTTAAATCTTGAGTAAATTATTATATTAAAACAAAGGTTAGAGATATTTAACTAGTGGCAGAGCTTGAATTATATCGTATGAAGACGGGGGCGAATATTAATTGTTTTAAGCGAGGCGAACTTAATATTTATATAAAAATTTACACTACCGGACCAAAAATTTACACTATCGAGCTAAAATTTAACACTACGGACGAAAAAATAGCCCCCCGGGCCCTATGAAGCTCCGCCGGTGCATTTAATCTTATCAATTAAAAAAGAATTTTTGATCTATTAATCTTTAATGTTTCGTTTTTAACTGTTTTGATCCCTGTTATTAACTCTGTTAACTTTTTTTCAAGTTAAGTATAAAAACATTTTGATCATTTTCACCTTAAGGATTGTTTATGTAAATTTTAAAGCTTTCGTGTTATTTATGCATATTTTTTAAATTTATAAACACAACCATCACACACCACCACCCACCGCCACCACCTAAAACAACCACCACCACCACCACCTAAAACAACCATCACTACCACCACCTAAAACAACCACAACTATATGGCATCAATCATAACATTGTGAGCTGATTCATCACGCCATTAAAGCGTTTGAAGAAACCCAACAACCATTGAACAGTTGAAGAAAAAGAGTAAAAGGAAGGAGAAATCCGGCCACCGTCGTCTCGCCGGAAAGCCCGTCGTGTGACCACCATACGCGCTGCAATACGACCTTGTTGTGGTGGAAAAATAAGCTTAAGAATGCGCAGAGAAGGTTGTTGTTTTAGGTGGTGGTGATGGTTATTTTAGGTGGTGGTGGTGGTGGTTTTAGGTGGTTGTTTTAGGTGGTGGCAGTGGGTGGTGGTGTGTGATGGTTGTATTTATATTTAAAAATATGCACAAATAACCTTAAAGCTTTAAAAATTAATATAAACAAACCTTAAATTGAAAATAACCAAAATACCCTTAGACACAGAGTTAGTGTCAAAACTCAAAACAATTAAAAACGAAACGTTAGAGATTTATTGGTCAAAGATTTCTTTATGAGCTGATAGAGTTAAATGGCTGGCCAAAATAGTATTCAAGGCTTTAATCTTTTACCTTTGTTTTCATTTGATTAAGTTAATGATTTTTTGGATAAAATATTGATGAATATTTGAAGATCCAAGCAATGTAAGTTAAGACTTAAGAGAGTCAAATGAGAGAGAAGTCCCATCATTTGGAGCCATGACAGCATGTGACCAAGATTTTGTTTGTTTTTATAAACTAGTAACATTTTAAATGGTGTGTTTCATATTTCGCTACATTTTAAAAGTTATATAGTTTTCAACCTATAAACTATTATAGAATGATAAGAAAAACAAGTTTAATTTTAATATCTTATGTTATTCTTACAATTTTCCGTGAATCTTAATGGAGGTTTTTGTTACAGCTCAAGTGACTATTACATTGTTTTCTGAGTCCTACTGAGAGGTTTCTAAGACGTTTAAAATGATTTTCATGTTGACATAGTCTATTTATAGGAGGGATGTTAAGAAATGACTCGTTTCTTACATAACCAATGTGTTTTAAATGATTTGACTATAAATGAGAGATTGTTTTACAATTAAATGTGTTTGAGTGAAGCAAATCATAAGATGATAATTTTTTTGATGCTTTCAGTTTCACGATTAAAAATAATTCTATAAGCTTCTTGTGTGTAAGAAATAATGTATAAGTCTATAAGCTTCTAGAGGCCAAAAGCTACATCAATATAAAAGAAGTACATCAAAATTTTAATGGAAAGAAAAACTTAGAATAAACATATATACATAGAGCTTAACTTACATGACAACTATAATGAATCGTGTCCTTTTTGAAATTTTGAATAACAAGAACTAAAATTTAAAAGCAAAGTACGAAAAATATTGTTGAAATAATTTTCTCATCAAGAGAAGAGATTAAGAAGTTTAATTCATAAAAGTAATGAGCTCGAGATAAATGATGATATCAAACGTGAATATAAGATGAACAAATAAATTTTAAATAAGTAATACTTAATGAAGCAGACATCATATATTTTGTGTTTATTTTCTAAATTTTTGTTATATTATACAATATTGTAGTTTTCATATATCATTATTTCTTGAAAAGGAAAAAAGCACTATAATTTGTCCCCTATAATTTATAAGCCTCATTAAGAGACAAACACACACAGCGTAACACCACTTCCATAAACAAACAACAACATACGTCAAACACTTACATACGAATCACTAGTGATTGAGACAAATCATGATCAAAAGATCTACCTTTTTCATTTAAAAGAAATTACAGGTTCTAATACCATTTTCTTGAGTTAAATCAATAATAATCAAGGGAAAATATCCTGATTTGTAGTTAAAATTATAAAAGTTTTGTTTTTACTAATAGCAACACTATTCAAAGCTATCAACTAACTCCATAATGAGTTCATATTTCATTTATAAACTAGTAATACTAAATTTTAATGTTACTATTAAATTAAGACGTCATATAGATATTAACTCAAGTCGAAGAATGTAACTATGCGAGTTAATGATTACATTGATTAATTGAAGTAATATTCCTAAAACAGTCATATTTGTTTTGAATCCATTACGTGGCTGAGAGCCATTGTATATTATTATTATTGTAACTATTATAACAAAATGATTAGCTACATGAGTATTATTTTAATCCTTAAGCACTTGGACATAAAATACATCATATTGTCTTGAATGGTTAACACTTAATTACACGTCATACTTTAAGCCAATCAATAATCAGGTAAAGATAATCATCTAAGCGTACACAAGTTATCAACCCAAATATCTCAATCTCGACGACCATCACATCATTAAGTTCATATATATTGTTTAATTCATGACACCCTACGACCTCAACAATAAATAATCCAATTCAGAACGACTTTTCTCGCACATGATTCATTATCATTACCTCTAAACAATACCATCTTCGTCTTTTACGATTTTTCCTTCGTTCTCATCCATCCACTAACACACTCCGACCTCAACCTCTCTCTCCACTCCACCCTTCGTGTAATTAACTCTAATTACAATATAACGTAATCTACAAAGATAACTTGAGGTGAAACTAATAGAAAATTTAGAGCAAACCATGGAATATTAACAATGGGTTAACAGTCAAAGAGTCCTACTCATCCGTACAACAACAATGTACATAATAAAAAAAATAATCCCCCAAAAAAATAACAACAACAACAATAATAATAAGAAGCTTCATCTCGCCGGACACGTGGCAACCACCGTCTATCGCCGGCGAGTCCACAACCATACTCAGCCGGACACGTGTCACATTCAGGAGTTACCATCCAACACCCCTTTGAGAAAACTCAGCCCCTCCACCGATATACTCCGGCGGACACGCGGCGGAGCTACGTCAATCCTTGGCGGAGGCTCCGGCGAGAAGCAAATAACGATGACCGTCAAATTATCACAAGTTTTCCTCTTCAACGCTTCACGAACAAGCTCCTTCGAGCACCTTTCAGGATCGTTATGCACCATCAACTCTCTTCTAGTGATTGTTACAGCACATTGGCTACTCATCACATCCCACAAACCATCACAACCAATGATGAGAAACTCATCGTCTTCAGTCAATTGGATCTGTTGGAGCTCGGGTTCGGCGCTCAAGGGGCAAGCGGACCCTTTGGGGCCCTTCATGTGCCAATCGCCGAGGGCTCGAGCCACTGACAGTTGACCGTTGAGGTAACCGTCGTAGATGGCTCCACCGAGCTGTTCGATTCGTGATCGTTCTGATGGGGAATTGGGTTTGTGGTCTGTTGATAGTTCGATTGCTTTGCCTCGTTTGCCTAATACGGCTCGACAGTCGCCGGCGTTAGCGACCACCATCATCCTGTTGATGAGAAAGATTGTGAATTGTTAGTGATCGTCGTTTTGTATGGAAATTAGGGTTTTGAATCGGAAAGATTGTTGATTTAATCGATTTGAATTGATGAAGTTGAGGGATCTTTTGTTCATAGGGTAATAAAGAGTAAAGACCACACCCACCATGTGAGCATTTTCTCTTGCGTTTTGCAAAGAAAGTGTTTCCATGACTAGAACGAACCTGTGACGGAAGATCACAAAGGTGTAACCTTGCTGGTTCTAATATTAATTAAATCGGGAATAATCAGATATTAATCGGTAATCAGTAAGTAACCTTTACGATTTCATCTAATTGCCCAAAAAATCCCGATTTCATCTAATTACGCCCAACTAGGGTAGTTGGCCTGGTGATTTTTCAAACGATAACATTAATCCATTAGAGACACTAAAAAAGAACGTTTGACCCGCACCACAAACCCATAGTAATTCAACCCAATCTGAAATAGATGGGAATCATTAATTGACTCGTTTCAATCGAAACCCAATTTGGAAAAATAAAAATAAAAAACGTTTTGCAGCACACTATGAAATACACGTTTCAATCAGAACCTGATGTGAAAAGGTTACGTTTTGACCCATACAAGGAAGACCGTTTCAATCCTAAACTAATTAGAAAAAAGTGACATTTTGACCCGACCCTATTTCAGTCCAAACACAATCTTAAAAAATCAGCACTTTGACCCATGGCTCGTTTCAATCCGAATCTAGAATTAGAAAAGATAAATAAATAAATAGAAAGAGGACATTTTGACCCGTATTAGGAATGACCCGTTTCAATTCGAACCCAATTTGACCTGTTTATTAACAAAACAATGGTTTAATGTGTGATTATCAGCACGACGAAGTTTACATACCTTCCAAATACAAGTGCAGTCAACACGGTGGTTCCCGATGAGATGTCAAGAGATGCATTGTCAGCAAAGGCATGGTCAGCTCTCACGAATGCATTCTGAATCGCCTTCTCTAAACAAACTGGAAAATGAGAATCCTCAATAATGAACTTTAATATGTTTTTTCTAACATAAATTGCAGCATCTGTACCACCATGTCCATCGAATACCTGTTAAGATATATTTCAAGCAATTAGTGGGAGCAACAGATCCATAATGTAGCTGTCATTGACATGATTTCATGTAAATCACTAAAAAAGTTGTTACTTTGGTCCAAATTTAAGCTTCTAAATGTTCGAGGTTTCTTATATTCGTAAGTTTGAGCCTTTTGTGGGTGAAAATTACAGGGTGTATGGGATTTGCTTCTTCAACAACTTCTTTCATCCAAAGAGTAAACTCACAAATTTAAATCCACCAAGAATGACCGATTTGAAATAAGCAACATCAATTTGCTTATTTAGAACAACTTATTTTAATGCACATAAAACATACGCACTTTTCTTCATCCAAACACTCAAAAGTGTGTATCTTGTTTAAAAAACAAGAATGACCGATTTGAAATAAGCAACATCAATTTGCTTATTTAGAACAACTTATTTCAATGCACATAAAACATACGCACTTTTCTTCATCCAAACACTCAAAAGTGTGTATCTTGTTTAAAAAAACAATAACCATATAAGCTGTTCAATATAAGCTAAGCCGAGCACCTCAAAAAGAATATTACCCAAAGTTTGTTCTTTTATTTTTTTTAACAAAATTTGACCTAAAAAATGGAGAAATAAACACATACCCCATAAAAAGCTCCAGGAGAAGGCAAACCTTCTGTTCCATCTAAATATTCAAGAAGATTATCTATGCATATATGTTCATCTTCCATGTATTGTTTTGGTCCTTTTTCTGCACAGCTTCCCGATCTGATCATGGGCAAATACTCAGATTTCCCATCTGTAACAGATTTAACAGCAACGATCCCAACACCAAAATCCTAGCAAAATTCAGCCATAAAGTTAACTTTAGTATTTTATTCAAGTGCTAAACAGGAAAACCATAAGAGTTGCATTTCTGCATAGAGGTATACGACGCCTTAACTTGTAGATAAAGTATATTCGTTACTTTTAACAGAAGCCAGAATTCAGTTGTCAAAGGTAAAATACAAAACTAACTAGAAGCATGTGTATGGCAAGAGAAGTTAATAGCCCTTATTCATATAAACAAGACGCCACCCCTCAAGATTATTTCACCTGATGGGTAAGCTTGTAATCGTAATCCACCAAACAGAGAAAAATGGCCCTCCCGAAATAGAAGAACCGCATTTCAGGGCCTCTGGTGGATACATTCAAGCTCCACTGGTGCCACAAAGGATCATCAGTTTGAAATAAGCAATCTCAAAACACTTATTGAAAAGTGAAAACAACTTATTTCATCCTAAAATAAGCTGATAAGCATAACAATTTTTTCCCTCCAAACAATCATAAATGTTTATCTGCTTTTTGCAAACCGAAATATGCGGATAAGCTGTTCAAATAAGCAATCTCAATCATCTCTTTAGTTCTACAACTACAAACGTACACATGGTATTCTAAACTAAACCTATGCAACAAATTACACCATGAATGACATATAATGCACATAACACATGATATTCATCATGAATACAACTTATTATACCGGATCATGATGCGGTTGCAGCGTTGCAGTGCTCATACTATGTCGAACACCCGATACATGCTTTGGAGGTTTCCGAATCGCCATTTGCTTTATATGATCTGAATTCTGTGATATCACATCTTCCCCAGTTGACATATTCCCTTTGTTAAAACCACTTTCTAACATTGCATAAGGTGAAAATTCAGTACCTGCAGCCATGATCTTTCTTGGTGCATTAACCCCCAAAATCAACCAAACACAATTCACAAACACAGCTCTCCCCCAAAAAGATTGAATCTTTCGATGGATTTCCAAAAAAAAAAAAAAAAAAAAATCGCAAAGCAGATTCCACTTCAATATCCCCTTCAATTTCAACTACAAATCCTGAAACTTTCAGCAAAACCTACCGTGATCAAAAGGATTCGAAGATCCAACGAACGATGTAAACCTAAATCGCTAAATTCGCTACAACTATGGTCAAAATCTCCACCAAAATCGGATGATTGACCGTGAAAAGATGGAAAATAGCAATCGAATTGTGTGAATAGAGCAATAATCAAGAGCGAAATTGGATTGAAACCCAAGTAGGGTATCTTAACAACGGATCATACCCATATGATCAAATTGAGAAATCAGATCGGGTAATTGAAGGATTTGACGATGATTAAGAGGGTAAATATGGTGTGTAAAGAAAAAAGCAAATTGGTTACGGTTGAAGATGATGATTATAATGGGGTTTTGTTATTGTATCGCAGTTGTCAGCGTATTTAACCCTAACAGGACTTCTTGAAAGATGTAGGATATGAAAACAAAACAAACAAGTAATTGTTTGTGTCTGTAAAGTTTTGCAATTACTACCCTTCCGTTTTTAATAAAATGCAATAAAGACCCGTATGGTTTTTCAGAAATGCATATGTTAGTAGAATATACGAGTACAAGTTGATTGTTGAAACTCTAGTTAAACATACCAAAGTTTTAATAGTTAATCTTAATGTCACATTTTAATACGTTTTACGTGACCTGTCTTGCTAGAGATTGAAGCACATGTGGATTATTTTTAGTGTATTCCATTTTCTCTCTCGTTTCTTCTTCTTTCTTGATATGCGATGCAGTTTGCTTTATGTTTACATGTTTGTGGTTGACTTAAATATAAAAATGAAATCAAGAGGCTTGACACGTGCTCTGCCAACAATAGCTTATTATCTTTGTTAATATATATTTATAGTCAACCCAGAAAATTAGCTCGTTATATGATTGTAAGGTTGAGATGACGAAGAGTGACTCACCAACACTTTCAACAACTTTCTAGAATAACCATCCATGAGTAATATATTATGCTTCTAATTGTATGTCATACTTCTTCGTTTATACTTAAGAATAGGACATTATATGTTACCTGTATGTGGAATCTCTTGCTATTATAATATATTACTGTTGACTTTATTTATAACAAAAAAAGAAAAATATAAAAGTCAACTATTTTATCGTGAATTTTTATGATGAGTTATCAATAATTTAAAATTTATAATTTCATATGTAAAAAGTTTATATATTATTATCTTTTTGCCAATTACAATCTTTTTACGTATCTTTTATCAATATACATAGAGTTGATAATGACAATTAACAAAGAATGCAGATATAACTATGTTTCAAAGTGCAACAAGTGATACTCTAGGGGTAATTATTGTAAATATTATAAAGAAAGAGGTGCACAGTTGCAGTTAACCTAAACAATGTGGTTGGCAACCGGCAACTACAGGTAATCCAATTGATGGATGTCAGGCGGGAACACGTGTCATATGATGAGTGGTAGTTGACCTGATCCATGATTACCTTTATTGTATCCAACTGAAAAGCAATCCCAGCCGTTGGATTTGTTTGTTGCTGCTTGGTAGGTACTTAACGTTTGCCGTTAAGAGACGTTAAAAGCCGTGTGTACGCAGTATCTCACGTGACACGTGTCGGAAGAAGAGTGGATGTGTTCGGAGTAATTGCGGCTAAAATTCGTTTTTAAGATAATATATTTAACTTTTTTGGGAATGGAGAATGGGGAATTTTTCTTTTTCTTTTAAAGTGTAGAAAACTTTTTTTAATTATATTCATCAATTCGCGGGCAAGTCTGGTCATCAGCGCTGTCTGTGTTCTCGAACGTAGGTGGTCTTTCTCCAATGGGTTTACCCGGATGACCGGACTTAAAAAATTATTCGTTGGTCGTTCAAAAAAAATTATATTCATCAATTAGCTAGTCATTAGAAGATAAGAAATAGGATTACAATACATTATCACCCTGTTACATCAAATCTACTCTATTAACACCTTGATATATGATTTAGCTTTGCTTTTTTACATGTTCGAAAATAAAAGACAATGTTATCTTATCATTTACCAATTTGTATCTTGAAATTAGTCTTTAGTTGAATGTCTTCTCGTTTCTCGTCTTTTAAATCACGTGAATAGTTGTCATGCATATTGCTAGAATAATTTTTCTCCTTTGTTGATCATTTATTTCATCCGACTCATCGCTTATTCATGTCCAATGATCACACTTCACAACTTTATAAAAAATAAATGGGAAAGAATATGTAGGAAACTAGGAATATGGCTTTGCTTTAATATTCCTAATTATTGTTAACAACTACTAGATTCCAAACATAACTGTTAAGAAATGCTAATTTATATCCCTTTGTAACCTTGTAAAATTATCTATTTTTTCAAAATACAAGTTTTTAATGCATAAGGTATAATTTTTATGAATTTAAAAAAATATGTAATTTAACCAGTTTTAGATAAGAATATATGAAATTGTCCTTTAAAAATTTTATTTCTAAAATCAACCTATATTTTTTATTTCGTGAGACTTGAATCTGCATAAATTTGACGAAGATAAACATCAGGGCAATATACCACTAACATACACTCCTTGTTAAAATAGAAACATCTTATCTTACTATCTTAATAAAAGAGTAACTTGAGGTGTCACTTGGCAGCAACATAATCATCCTCATCAAAATTTTCCCTCTCTCATATTAAATAAATATCTTAATTACTAATAATGTTATTTAATATTATTTCTAAATTTAATAAATTAAAAAAGAGATCTATTAATTAATGTTATTTTTAAATAAACAAATTAAATATAAAATAATATTTTTTTTCTAAAACATAAAACTTTTAAAAAAATACGAAATATTTTGAAATCTGGTATTTTTAAAAAAATCAATATTTTAAAACCAAAAAATAATTAGTTTGGAGTTATAATAAGAAAAAAAATTTAAAAATAATTATACGGTTTGTTGTAAAACAAAATATCATATCTTAGAATATCATTTTATATTCTTTGATTAGTTATAGTAACTTATCATATGTAATTTCAGTCATATCATATCTTAGATTATTATTTTATAATTAATAAATTTATTATATTAAATATTTTATTTATTCACTGGTTTACTAAAGCTAGTCTTTTATATTTTAGGTTTTTCTATAAGTAAAGAGTGTTGAAACAAAAGATGGTAGTTGTTAAAATCAGAATGATTATATTTTAAAACAATAAAAAAGAAGTCGATGATAATTTAATGTTTTGATTATATTTTTTTAGGGCTGCAAACGAACCGAACGAACACGAACAAGGCCTTGTTCGTGTTCGTTCGTTAAGAAATAAATTTGTTCATGAACTGTTCACGAACACTTACCGAACGAGATTTCTTGTTCGTGTTCGTTCATTAAGAAAACGAACATATTCATGAACTGTTCACGAACACTTACCGAATGCAAATGAACACAAACAAAAGCAAACGAACACAAAAAACTCATAAACACAAACGAATACAAAAAAACTCATAAACACAAATGAATACAAATTATTATAGATTTATAATAGAATAAAATTTATATTTTTTATTACAAACATTACACAAAATCAATAAAAA
>BJCM01063664.1:0-11815 GCA_018326385.1 Flaveria bidentis
ATATATGTATGTATATATACGTATATTTATATATGTATATATATATGTGTGTGTATATATATATATGTATATATATATATAAGTATATATATACGTATATATATATATGTATATATATACATATATATACGTATATATATATGTATATATATACATATATATACATATATATATACATATATATATGTATATATATACGTATATATATACATATATATATACGTATATATATGTATATATATATAGATATATATATATATATAAATGTATGTATATATACATATGTATATAAATTTATATCTATACATATGTATATTTACGTATATATATATATATATACGTATATATACATATATACATACATATATATACATATATACATATGTATATATGTGTATGTATGTATGTATATATATATATGCACACATATATATATATATATCTATATATATATATATATATCTATATATGTATATATATACACACACACATATATATATATGGTTTGTTTAATCTTTGGTCATTTAGTCTAACGATCGTTGATTTGCATTATTAAATTAGGTCACATGGTTATCACATGTGGGTATACGCGTAATAAAACATCTAGGCAACATAATTCAAAAAACAAAACGACATGTTAGGAAAATATGAAAAGTAAAACGTTGAGATTGATGTAAGTCTCAAATCAAGAGGATCAAATCATTAAATATCACTAAATCATAATCAAAGTGTAAAATCCTTTGATCGGGATGAGTCAAGCCAAGATCAACACACACACTTGATAGTTTGTCCGGTATTGATCTCAATGAAGACTAAGAACACGAAGAACACACACAAAAACTTGATAGTTTGTCCGGTATTGATCTCAATTGAAATCCGAAAACCACACTTAAAATTCGAGAACTAATGCGAATTTTCGAGAACGAGTGTTGATCTTCTAAAACCAGGTATAATCTTCGAGAAATGGAACAAATCTTTGAGAGCAGAACAAATCTTCGAGAACCACAGATAAATCTTCGAGAACCAAAGACAAGAACCAATCACTACGAAAACTATAAAACCCGTTCGAGAACTAACATTTAACTTTGAGAACCAAGCCTGTCGAAAGCTTCTAAGTAGCATAATACCGAGAACCAACAAGTTCGAGAACATAGAACTATAAAGACCTGCAGTGACAAAAATCAAAGAACTTTTAACTTCGAGAACTTGTAATGATCGATAATTATCTAGTCCGAGAATTTGATCACGATAACACCTGGATCAAAAGCAGCAACAAGATCTCCAAGATCTGTGGGATCAAGAGATTTCGTTTAAAAATTCAATAGATCTTATCAAATCTTTTAAATCTTAAACTCTCTACAAACACTATAACGTTTTTGCAGCACCAAAAATCAAATCAAACACCTGTTTTAAACCAGAATTTTGATGAAGTTCAACAATAACACCTAGAAAAACCATAACCCGAATACCAAAACAACCAAAAACTTCGAAAAATATTCACCAATCCGCAAAAAAAACACTTGAATCTTAATATTCTAATGGGCCTTGAAAAACTTGAATGGCTCTGATACCAATTGTAAGTCCTAAATCAAGAGGATCAAACAACAGAATATCACTAAATCGTAATAAAAGTGCGGAATCCTTTGATTGTGATGATTCAATCCAAGATCAACACACAAACATGAAGTTTGTCTGGTATTGATCTTGATGAAGACTAAGAATGTGAAGAACACACAGAGTAACTTTTAGATGAATAAGAGTTGTAACCAAAAACATGATGACTTCATTAAAAGAACCACAATATATACATAGGCTTAGATTGGCTTACTAAACCATCTAAGGCCTAAGCCTATTACATGTTAAACCCGTAAACCTCTAATAAACCGAAGCCTAAACCAAGAACCACAATCAACATAATCGAAAACCTATATAATAGTGTGAATCTCTATACATAATAATCTAGGACCCAATAACCGACTTGTAAAACCTACAAACTAATTTTATATATTTTTATCATCACTTTTTTTAAAGCTAGTTTAATAAATATTTACTATTTTATGTTATTCAAATATCAATAATAAACTTGATACGTGGAAATTAGAATGCAAGCCATATGAATTTATTGAAGAACATATATTATCTATAAAGCGTCGATACTGAAAAATACACTTCACAAACTTTATATGTTCTTATCATCACTTTTTCAAACTTAGTTACATAAAAGTTTATTTCATCATATGATTTATGTATCACTTTAATTGCTTTTGTTGAAATCAAGATGCTAGTTTTGTACAAACTTGTTATATCATATGATTTTCATAATTATATGACTGTAAAAAGCATTTAACTTACTTTATGTGTCCTTCTAAGGTTTATAGAAAGGTTGATGCACACAAAACAACCAAAGTGCTTCCTGCATGCATGCACTTGATACATATTAAAAGTTTCTTCATAAGATTTAAACTCTACACAAAAATTATTCCAAGTATAAAATCTTCCGAAGCCAAAAATCAAATCTTCCGAAGCCAAAGATGAAGTCTTCCGAAGTTTTAGAGACAAAGTCTTCCGTAGGCATTCAAAGTGAAGGCTATTTTTTTCGAAGACAAAGAAGAATTTGATTTTCTTGGACATACTTTTGCATAAAGTTGACCAACTTCACCATGACTCTGACGACTCACCAACTTATACAAGTTAGTGAAAAGGTCCTTGATTTTGCAACTGTATATTGAGGTCTTGAGTCTGTAACTTTTTACTTTATATATTTTTATCCTTTTTGTAATATATTAGGATGTGAGCTGTGACATGTCATAATCGATAGTCAAAAGGCAACTTGTCTTCCCTTTTGACTTTACATTGATCTTGTTTTCTAGATTAGTGTTTCTAGCTACCCTTCAAAGTATGGTCGGTTGTAGGATTCCGTATAAAGTATTTCAAGTCCTTGTATTTCATTCTAAGCATTGTAACATTTGTAAAAGAATTTCAGAAGCAATATACTTTATCCTTGAAAACCATATTTATCTGTTGTTGCTCTTAGTTTTGTCTTATTGTTTGCTTGTGTTTTTAGTATCATAATATTGTCTTGGTTCCCTATTTGATTTGTTAAATGTTCTAACACTGTTCTTATTGTGAGACTGGTTGTATTGATCATCCCTTAAACGGTCATTCAGTCCTTCATTCTAATTTCTATTTATTATGTTTATTGATTTTATCAGCAAATTAAGTTTATTCATGACATAAATCACTAACTTTAGTAAACTTATGTATTATTTATTCAAACCGTATAATACATAAGTTAATTTTTGTCATCAGTAAACTTAATTTTCTGAGAAAAACAATAAACGATCATTAGACTAAATGACCAAACTTATGACTATTCCCCCCAATGTGAAATGTATATAGTTATAATATAATTGATCGGCTCAGCTATAAAACTCACACTCAAGTGATTAGTGGTTTTGGTCGATGAACATGGAAATGAGTTAGAGGTTAGTTTCATTGCAACGAAAGTGAACAAGCTAGACAGCTGCTCATCATATGACCAAACTTTTAAGTTCATTTATTGTAATGAAAAATGAGTTTACCAAACTCGTTGATCAACATGTGACATCCATGCCGCAAGGGCTAGACGTAGGAGGCAATCAAGTTAAGGCGAGACTAATAACCAAAGGAGTGAGAATAAAGCAGTCATTTGCATAACTCTTAAGCGCTAATTAACATGGCTTCTACTCATTATTCATTTGCATAACTCTTAAGCGCTAATTAACATGGGCTTCTACTCATTGTTGTGGTTGGACACCAAGAATGTTTTACCTATTATGTGAACCCACATCTTTTATGGAGATCATGAACACCTTCATCATTGGGTCATCCTTGACGATTTTAGTTGGTTAGGGATACAAATCTGAACCCAATGGAAATACCCAATACCCAAGACATCTAGGTAGGGTAGGGATCAAGTAAGCGGGTACCAAACTAAGTATATATGAGATTAACTATTATTTTTTTGCGGGTATGGAATGGGTATGGAATTGCATCATAACCCATTTGCCCAACCCAATTACCCAATCTAGTATATTCGTTTACCTAATTACATAACCGCAATTATTATTTTTTATTCTTCTACTTAACAATATTATACATATCTATATCATTCTTTTACTTAGTATCATTCAGGGCGGTTTCAAGCTTTCTTAAGGCCCGAAGTGGATAAAAAGGTTGAGGCCTTATTCACCCAAAAATTATTGTTTTGTTTTCGATCTTATGATTCTTATATCTTCTCTTTCTGTGTATTATTATAGAAAATGTCTTAAAGCTTGTCATTTGAACACAAAACCTTACAAGGTATTCTAACGGAAGATCAAAATAAGTGATGAAAACAGTTGAAAAGTTGAACAACTGGTAAACTGAGTGCGTTAAAGATCCGCATGATATGAATTTTGTAGAGCATTCCACATATTTAAATAAGGCAATTACATTGTTGTAAATCTAAAACAATAAATGTTATTCAAATCAGAATCAAATGAAAAAGTATCTAAATGCGTAACAAAATTAAAGCACTATAATTTAAAAAGCACTAAGCTTGAAATAAAACACCAAATCTATTACCTATTTAAAAAGCACATGTAAACATATTAAGCTTTCTTATTTTTATTTTTTCCGCCTCTATCTTCTAATAAATGTCTAATAAATGACTGTAGTATAAATAGTAATTATATTATTTAAAACATTTTTAAACTAAAAAATAGATATTGTAAAAATTTTAAAAGTTGATGTTATAATAAAAAAATACACTTAAAAAATATATAATACAATTTTTTATTAAAATACAAGGTTTTTTAATACGATATTTTCTAAGTCTTAGAAGATAATTATTTTTTCAAAATTTTTTTTTTAAAAAAGACCAGAATGTTTAAGAAAACAATTAAAAAACAAAAAATGATATTTTAAAATGATATTATTGTTGTTTTTACTAGAACTACTTCTTATTTCTAACTCAATCATGTCCTATTTCAAATATCATTTAAAATTTTTAAAATTTTATTATTAATTATTTCAGATATTATTTAATCAACATGTATATTACACGAGATACTTCATTTAAATGCAGTAACCTTCAAGCTTACTTCATTTAATCAACATGTGTATTACACGAGATACTATACTAGTATATATTATTGTTTCACTGAAATCATCTCCTACGAAAAAAAATGCAGAATATGTCATGATAAGTATAGGATATATGCTTCATGTAATTTAGTGTAATTTACACCTCTTATTGTAATTGTAATTTACACCTCTTAGTTCAATGATGGTCAACGTATCGTGATATCTTCATGGTAATAACCCTCCTGATGTTACCTTTGTTGTTGAATCTCAACATACTATTAATCAGGGACATGGTGGGCACTTTAGCCGTGGTGCTGCTAACAATGGAGGTCGTGCATATATTATTTCGCACTATTTATTATAAGTTGTATATTTGGTTATAGTTTTTTGCATATGTTTTTTTTCATTTTGGGACTTGTGTATTTAACTATATTAACCACACCTATTTATTATAAGTTATAGGACTAAAATTGAAAAAATGCCATATTTTGGGTCCGGGTAATTTTTTTAAACGGCTATTTATTATAAGTTAAAAACGGTTTTTTATTAAAAAAATGATAAAATGGGAAAAAAACGGGTTCGGGTTCAGGTTCAGTTGAGTTCGCTTAAAAATTACATATCTAAAACTATTTCCAACCTTACTGATATAAATAGTCCCAACCCGGGAACACCTCTCATCAACTAAACCCGTACCCTATTCCAAGTGAGGTCCATACCAAGTATTCATGCCCACCTTTAATTTATAGTATAGGTTCTTTTATAAATACTTGTGCAGATAAGTCAAGGATAGTTGTAATTCTCCTCTAAACTTATAACGCCATGAAACCATAGCAATGCACTAACTTCAATTTAATTTTGTGTCATTATATGGTATCATAACCCAATACCACTCCACCTAGTTTGATCTCATTAGCTTTCCTTCCCATTTTCAACTAATTGCTACTGTGTCACAGTCTAGAGTTATCTCTCTCAAATCTAAATCAAAAATCCAAATGACACTTTGCTCAGTCATTGAGTACCTACATGACATGAGATCAATTGTTGATTATCTCACCCTTGCTAAAAGCATATCGATGAAAAAGACCTTCTAGTTCACATTCTTGGACAACTAGGCGGTTTTCACTGCTCTCCTACCTCGAACTATTTGACAAGCTAGTTAATTTTGAATGCTTACTAAAAGAATCTAACTCACAACATGCTCGGTTTTATTCCATTGCTAATTACCCTCATCAAACAATTTGGTTGCTATAACTCTCTGTAGTTCTTTTACACCTCTAGTTCATCTCAACGCTCCTTGCGTTTTTCTAGGTAATTAGCCATGATCTAATAGGCCTTCGTGGTCCAACTCAATTGCTCAAAACACTAAGAAACGCTACTCATGCACTCGATCATTTTGATACTTCTGCAAAATTCACAGGCAAGACACATGTAAGGCTAGCAAAACATGTTTTATCGTATTTAACAAGTTAAAGATGATGCTAGTAACACAAGTATTAAACATAAAAATGATTTGTTTAACTATCTATTATTATGCCCGTAATTTTTTTAAATGTTTTTAAATGCTAATTACTCACAAGTGACCATTGTAAACTCTCCTATATTCTTAAAGATAATAACATCAGCTCTCCTATATTCTTAAAGATAATAACATCAACTTTAATATGGCTCCATGTACAACTCCTATGGTGAATGCTACTACCTCCATACCGACTCCAATTCTACCAATTTAGCTATTTGATAGTGGTGCCTTTTAACACAGCACCTCCGTCGATCGACTTTGCACACCGTCCCCATATGGGGTCCAGACGAGATCATTCTCAATGATAGTAGTGGTCTATCTATATATCACATCAAACGTTGTTTTATGTGTTTCTATACTTCGTAAAAACTAATTTCTGTTGCTAAGCAATGTATATCTTATAATGCTTATGTTGAATTTTTCCTATTTTGACAAGGATTATTGCACAATGGCGCCACTCATGCAGGGGGAGAATGCCAATAATGTTTACTATGCCACCTTGCTCTTGCTTCCAAACTTAATATCACCAACAAAGTTTCACTACTCAACTAGCATAATAATCTCAAGCATCCTTTTAATCAAGTTTTCAAGGCTATTGTCAAAAGTCTACGTTAGGTTTAAAAGTTATGTCTAATGTTTATATTCTTACTGAATTTTCTCAATTAATAGTGGTCATAAATTGTCATTTGGATCGAATTCATTTACTACTACGTACTAAACCTTTGCAATTTTATTTCAATTTGTGGGCGCATGCCAACAATCAGTTGATGGCTTCACTTATCATGTCATTTTTGTAGACTTTTATTCTAAATATATTTGGATATACACTACGGAGGAAAGGTAAGATGTTTCTTTTCTTTTTCCCTAATTATAAATCTTGGTTAAGAAAAATTTCAACCCCTTATCTCACTCTTCATTTAATGGACATCAGTAACAATGCCTTCTTCCCTACCTCAAATAATTAAGAATCTTGTGATTTGCCACCGCCACATCGATCCCCCTCAAACACCAGAAGAAAATGTTGTTGCGAAAAGACGTAATCGCAATATAATGGAAACTAGTTTGGCCTTACCACGCTAAGCTAGCTTTCCATTTAGTTTTTGTTCTCATGCATTTCAACTACTCTCGACCATATTAACCGATTTCCACACTTATTCTTGACTCCAAAGTCCCTTCACCCTCATACATGGAAGTTGGAACAACTCCAAACTTTACTAAACTCAAAATTTTAGATCTCCATGTTATTCATAGCTTTATCCCTACTCCACATCTGAACTTCAACCTTAATTATCTTCATGCCTGTTTTTTTTTTACTACCTCTCTTCCAAAGTCGCCTACAATTGTGTTACGTCAATAAGTATCGATGCTTTCATTCTAAAAACATGTAATTTGTGTAAGGACATATTTCATACAAAAGTAATCTAAGCCAACTACCATTTACAGGCACACCGCTATCTAGTTCCGTTATATTATTGTCCATACCTTCACGTTCATTTACGGCTACTGCACCAACCATGCAACCATTTAATATTCCTAAGAAGCCTTCCACTAACACCCCTACACATGTTCCCTACCTAACAGTTCACTCATTGCCTTCACCCCTCGACTCTGGTCCCAACCCCACCACTCATATCTATTGTATCTTCAACCTCTTTATCACCCTCCTATTAAACAGCACTATTTGTTTCCCATATATTGCTACCTCACCTTCATACAATCATCCTCTAACACCTCCACTCCTTCACACTCTCCATCACCACTAATACCCTTATTCTGCCTCGCACCCAAAACGCAATCATCACTCTTTTAATGATAAATTTGTTAACACCTCCACTCCACACTCCTAACCTAGGACCTTTGAACCCATTACTCATCACCTGGAAATCAAAGATTCTTATTGGCATAAGGCAATAATGAACTCAACGGTCCTCTTTACAATGATAATGGAGAGCTCGTTCCAAAAACCTATCGGATCTTTTAGATTAAACAAAACCTGGACGGTCCAATCTCCAAATAAAAAACTCGCTTTTTTGCGAAATGCTTCCTCTAAATATATAGCAAAGACTACTCTAACGCCTTTAATATAGCCCTGCCACCAAACAAGTAACAATTCACACTATCTTGTCAATAGAACAACAACTACAATGATGAACTTTTTGTTACCAAACCATCATTCTGATAAAGATAAGTGATGGGAACAAGTTATTCCAAACTTGTTTTAATACTAGTAGTCATCTAGGGTTTCGAGGAAGAAGTAGCTATCAAACGCCTACTTAACAATTGAGTTCTAGGTACCCTTTTTTATGGTTTTTGAGATTTATGTGTGCTTTTATGAGTTGCAGGATCGGTTAAGGGTGGCCAATACAATCAATTTCATAATGAGGAGAGTGTTTAGAATATTTAACAAATCAAATAGGCAACTGGGTTTATGTAAAGGATGCTAAGAACATAAGTAAGTAATGAGATAGAGCAAAAGAACAAAAACAGATAAATATGGTTTTCAAGAATATTTTAATCAAATAGATCGATCTGTAATTGATATCAAGCAATTGACAATAATCTAAACTATATAATCAAAACAAACAAATATTAGAAAAATCCATAGAGTTTCCTTGATATTAGATAGATTACAAAGTGCAAATTGAGAGAATAATATCTAAAAGTCCTTACTGTACAAATACAAGTAATCCTATTTATACTAATAACAAGAAACAAAAAGGAACATATATTTACAAAATAAGTCCCTAAACTATGACAAAACTTTATCTAAACACTAAAATGCTAATCTTTCTAGGGTTCTAACAATACACCCCCTAAGATTTGTATTTGTCTTCAGCAAAAATAGTCTTATGGTTCTTCTTTAATCTTGAACATCGGCTTCTCTTTGTAGAGCTCTAGTTCTCTAAGAGCTTTCTTTATTGAAGACTTGAACTTCCCAGCTAGAATTCCTTGCTCTGGCTTAGAATCATTAATCTTAATCTCCATTGCTTCCATCACCAATAGTGTTTCTTTTGATAAGCCTACAATATCAACATTTGCATACATCTCTATTGGCTTTGTATTATCTTTTGTGTATATCTCTAACACTCCCTTGCTTGAAATTCTCATAAACTTTATATCGTTTATGTCTCTCTTCATAATATTTGAATATGCCATTGCCTTCCTCAATGAAATTCTTTCCATAGCAGCATTCATCACTTTAATAATAGTTAAAAAGTATCTTCTGTCATTATCTGCTTCTGCTGATGATACTGCCTCAAAAGTTTGATTGGACAAGAATGAGATATACCTAGGATGAAGGAGTTTGAGTTCAAATACATAAACTGATCACATCACTATCCCAATCATTTAGATTCCTTACAAGCTTCATATGAAAAGTAGATGAACCATAAAACCATCTCAAAATTGGTTTTGATGATTGAGTGCCATCTATAACTTTCAATCCAGGATTTATTACTTTTTCAAAATACTTATCACTGAATGTCTCTAAATGACAATCTTCCATAGACTCACTAGATTCACCTTTCTTTGATTTCATCTTCATCTTAGCAAAATAGCTTTTGTCTTCTTGGTCACAACAAGTTTGAAGAAAGGCTGGCATTCTAGATATACCTCTATGAAGCAATTTCATAAAAATTTCTCCCCTTTTAGCCTTTATGGGATTAATCAGAGGTAACTTATGTAATTCTTTCAAATCTTGCACTGGTAAGGCAATGATGCTCGAATAAAAATGATATACATCACAAATAGCATTAACTCTTTTGATAAGAAAAGCATAAAAAATCTCATCATATTTCCATGCATTTATTCTCACTTCTTTGGTTTTATCAGACACAATCATTGCATTCAACAATTCAGAATTTGATTGTCTTGTTTATAACACATTTCTTACAAGATTTCCAGCTGATCTAGCTTTATTCCAAAGCTGTTTTTGATCTATAGAAATTTTGTAATCTTATTTTTCAACATTAGGAAACATATCCACAAGCTCTTTCCTGTGTTCATGAGATCTTTTTACAAACTCCATTGATTTTATCTCCTAAGGCTTTAGCATTCTTGTTCTTTTGGTTATCTCAAGATACTAAGGGTTATCCATATCCAAAATAATCATCTTGTTATGCATCCTCTCAGTTTCTTGGAAACTCCTCACCAGCCTTCTTAAGGACTCACCTTGAAGCTTATTCAGTCTTTTCCTTGGATAATTCCTTGATTGCAACCACATTCTTAAAGTAGGTATGCTCATATCATCAAAGTTTGGGTGGTGCAATCTTGTCACAAGAACATCATCAATATTTAAGCTTTCATTCAAAGGTGTCCATTCTCTATGCTCAAGGCTTATCTCATTTAGATCTGCTTGAGCTAATGACTCTGCAAACATACATTTCTGATACTCTTCATTAATCTGAGTCACTGTTAGTCCATCCAAATAAACTCTGTTATATTTCTTCCTGGTCAGATAATTGTATCTGTCTTCAAAATCAATAGGAATACCATCTTGAGTCTTTTCAATTGGAGAATCAGCAATATCAAATACATCTTCATCTTCTAGCACTTTATTATACCATTCATCAGGTAAATCTGAATCTATATCATCCAGTGCTTCAATTCTTTGTTGCATTACTGTTTCTTCTACATTTTCAACTATGTCAGAAGACTTTTGGATTATGGAATGATCTGAAGATGTTTCAACTTCATCAGTTTTTCTTTTCCGCTTTTCTGATTCAGAGAAATTTCCAGTTACAGTTTCTTGAGGTTCTTGAATTGGTTCTTCTTCAACAACAATCACTTCACATTCCTTCACAGGATCTTTCAAACTTTCTTTTAACTTCTTGTCACACCCCCGCTAAAGCGGAAACACGGGGATGTAACGAGACGGGATCGTCTTAACACATGGTATACGTTAGAGAAGCAATATAAGTATGATGACAAGCGTGTCATGACGTCACCCGAACACAAATGGAGACTTGTGTCGTGTTAGTCAATATTCACGACAACATAGCCATAAGCATAACATAAAGATGATCATATAAGCAAATAGTAAGACATTGTTTAATTTCCCACAACTCGGGAACAAGTGTCAAACATGCGAGTAATAATTCAGACTACCACAAATGTTTACAACATAAGTTTGCCCAAAAATGTTTAGTTTCAAATGCATCCTAGGGTCTCCTCTACAAGGCAGCACTCCTA
>BJCM01063665.1:0-13519 GCA_018326385.1 Flaveria bidentis
GTGTATACGTCTTTTATTAGGATTCTTTTTTGTAAACAGTAAATTTTTATTTATCTGTATATATGCACATAGTTTCGTTGTTTGATATGTTTGCCGAAATGATAATTTTGAGTTTAAATGCGCTTTGTTTATCGAGTTTTACTTTTATCCGTTGTAAGTTGTAACGTAAACGTATCCACACCACGTGACACATGTATGTACATGTTTACACATATGCAAACCCGCGCTTACACAAAAATAAGTAAAATTTCTTCATGACAAAGATCTGAATAAAATATAAATTTAAAACCAATTTAATAATGATCTGTATTCTGGAATCCCAAAAGTGAAATCCCAAAAGTGAAATCCCAAAAGTGAGTAATATCATATTCTTTTAAATATTGAAAGAAAGTACTTGACTTAGTCAATGAATCAATCATGGTTGGTGACAGCGTAATTTTTTTAAAAGCGTTTGTGTTATTTAGAATAATTATTATTCTTTTCGTGTGCTTTAATAATTTTAATTTTTAAAACTATCATTCTTAAAATTTAGATACAAACAACCTTGAAGACTAAACCCGCATTTGGATTTAATGGATTCAAAAAATTTTTTTTTGAACGGTTGGGTAGTTGTTAGAAGTTAGTAACATCAAGCTATTAATAATTCACCACTGACAAGGTTTAAACCTTGGACCTTCAACAGAGGCAAAACCTCCCACCTCCCCTTTGAACCACTAGGCCAAAAAATTATTGGCTCTGACGTTGACATAAAATAGATGATACAAAAGTTTCTATACTTTTTTATCTCTTATGACTAGATAATTCTAAAGAGGACACAACGTCTTTAGTCTTTACAAATAATACTAATATTAATAATAATAACGATAATAATAATAATAATAATAATAATAATAATAATAATAATAATAATAATAATAATAATAATAATAATTTTAACATTTTGGACATAAATTTTGAAAAAAAGAGAATTATTATAATAACTACAAAAATAAAACTACTTAATTTACTTGTTGACAAATCAGTTATTAAATATCTTAAATGTTTTGTACAATAATCAAATTTTGATAGGCTAAATCTATTTTAAGAATAAAAAAGTTCAAAATAAATCACAATTTTTTAAATATGACACGTTTGTTAATTTACTAAATGGGTTAACTTTATTTTAAAACACAATATTTATGCGAAATCCACGTGAACAAACCTAAATCGTTTAATTTTTATTTTTTCTTTAACGCTTGTTGTAATTATACGTACAAATGTATATGAGATATGTACATATAAACCAATTAGAATCATTATTTTAGTATGTTTTTAACTTTTAAATTTTACCCACATATATAGGTAATATAACTTACACATGAATTGCACAAGTGTAGGTTCAATAAATATATATAATATCTTGAAAAAAATTAGTTTCAAAATTGATGGATATATATTGAATTTAAAATAAACTTTTTATATTTTAATAAGGTTTTGAATTGAAAAAATGAAAGATTTAATTTTTTTCGTCCCTCATTAAAAGTTGTATTTTGCATAAAACAATATTGTACTATACTAAATTACTGGATTAGATACCCGTGTGTTACACGGATTAAAACAGAAGAATTATATAATATATTAAATATATGTTGTTCTAATATATGTTATATATAACGTAGCAATAAAATTATTACATATAACAAACACATTAAGTCAATAATAATATAAACACACAAATGATTTTAGTATTCATAAATATCAATAAACCTTTTTGTATGTATTTTTAAAACTTTTAGTTTTAATAATGACTAGCTACAAATTAAGTTATATTTTAACGAAATTAAGTCTCATTAAATTATTTTTAGTGAAACCTTATTTATTTCTAGAAAAAATATATGATTAATAAGTATTAAACTAACATTTATTAAGAATTTTTTTAAAGTAAAGATCTTTACCAAAAATTATAAATTTTATGTGGTAGGTATATGTGTACAATCTTACATAAGACCTAGGTGGAGATAATGTTAACTAACTGAAAAAACAAACATGTTTTATTAGTATAGATTAAATAAAATATAATTTATAAAATTGCATACATTACTTATACGGCAAGTGAACTATCATGGTATAACTGATAATAATTACTTAAAATCCATACATCACAAAAGATAAAATTAATTGGGTATTTAATTGATTAAAATATGATGTACTTAAAATCCACATCTTAGTAAATCTAAAAAATATAGAAAAGATCACGATTTGTGGATTTGCATGATTCGTACAGAACAATACGATGTTTTTCCGTCGGGAAAAAGGGTTTCTCAAGCTTACATGATATCATTGCAACAAAAGAAACATAATCACAATGCACCCATGTTTTACATTCCTACAAAATCCCAAATCCCCAAAATTGATAACAAAAAAGGTTACCCTTCTTCAAATTAAGCTTTAATTTGATTTCAGCCATCAGAATTTTGACTGTAACTACTAATTTGTGCTCGTTGATCGATTATTGAACGACCAAGAAGAACAATCGGAGATGGAGAATGGTGGGGTTTCGTCAGACCAGCGAACGATGATCCCTTTGTTTCTTGAAATTGCGATTGACCAGAGTGACGATACTGACAAGCAGTTCTTACAGGTTAATTGATTATTGATTTCTTCAACTGTTGTTTTAATTGTTTGATTGATGTAGGGTTTAAGTGCATATATGTTTCAATTATGTTTTATGCCGGTTTTGAAACTGATTTGGAGTTTGTGTTTGGTTAATCTTCCCTATTTGGACGGGAATGTTTGATCTGATGAACTGCATTTTGTGGGTATTAAATACTAGAACTTTTTTGTTTTGATAAGCAGAAATTGGGGATTATTGCTGATTGTTGATGAAATGGAAAAGAAAACATTCCTGTTGTTTATTTGTAAAAGTTTGATGGAGTTGCTGCAGTTTTGACCTCTTAAATGTAACTGTTATAGTGGAGGGGCAGTTGCTTGTATGGAGTTTGATTTAGGAATAGTTATGACTTATGATGAATTTAGGTTTTATGTCGGTTTTTTGCCTAGATTTGAAAGTATGAATATGTTATCGTTATTGCATAAAACTATGATTATGCTTCTCATTCTTTCTTGTCCTTTCTCATGTTTGTGGTTTGGTTCTCATCGATACAAAGTTGTTATGTAAGACGAAAGAAATTTTGTATTCGGTTTGAACATATGCCTAGAACGCGGTAGTTAAGTCTCTATCTCTGCCAGAAAAGAGAGAATTTTTCTGATAAGTTCTCAATTTTAGGTATAAGTTTAACTACTATGTTATTTGGTTTATGAGAAGTACTACTAAAAATAGAAAAGAGAGGTACTATTTGTAACATTTTTCTTATTTTAGTTTCGGTTTGGAGGCATGCCTCCAGAATGATATAGCATACTCCCATTTTACTCGTAAGCATTTTAACTTGTTGGATCTTGATGCTATAGATGCTAAGTTAGTGAGTGTAGCCGTTGCCAAGCTTGATTACAGTGATTTTAGTGGATATGGGTTTGCTCCTTTTAGTGTTTGCTATTACAATCCTTATTGGAGGAGTGTAAGATTATCTTCATTTGCAATTTTATTGTTTTGAACTTAATGTAGAAGGCAAGTTGAACTGCTAGTTAAGTATCTTTGCATGATAAACTTTTTATACGGTGATTGAGATCTCCCATAAGAATTTTATAAAGTTAACAAATTACACGTATCTAACAGAGATTGTGTGAGTATGTTATCTATAAGGTTATGTTTTTGGTATTGATGTTGCTGATTCTTATGTTCAGGCAACAGGCTGGAAGCTTGAAGAAGCTATTCAACTTTTTTATGCAGGAAATAAGTTTCGCAAAGCTTCATCGTCTCCATACATTCCACCACCAGAAAATGAGGTGCTTATGCCTGAACAATATTTAGGGTGACTCTTATGAAATCCATAATAATATTTCATGTGTTCATTCTTGTTAATTGCTACTTTAATATATCAGCCATTTAAATTGTTACATCATCTGTACAATAATTCTCAGTGGATCATGCCATATATTATTTTCTTCTTGAGTTACTTTATTATGTTATTTTCATCAGTGACATCCAAAGTTCGTTCTTTTTTTCTTTTTTATTACAACCTTAGACCATCAGCAGTTTTGAACCTCATACAATAGTTCCATATAACAGTTTTGATTAGGAGTTCAATCATCCTGGAGTCTGGGGAGCAGATGAAGGTTCCACATTTAACAGCAGAAACTTCTAGAGATAATCTTGCTTCCTTGTACCATCCTCCATTTGCTTGTACCATCCAACATTTTTCATTGATCTTAGTGACATATAATTTTTTTTTTAAATTTATGTTTCTTTTGATTAAAGGTCATACTTGATTTGCTACATTTTCAGGCGAAAGAAGCTGCTAAAGGCCAAGACAGATGGCTTATAGTGCTCCACCACATAGTTTAGCTTGCATATGTATATTTTCACTCACCCTTATCATATGTAAATTGTTGGAATTTGTCACTAAATGTTGTTTTTGATTGATCATTATGCAGCTCAACCGCGATACTTGGGGCAATGAAGCTGTTGATCAAACAGTCACCTCGAATTTCATTTTCTGGCAGGTGCGTTTCATAAATAAGCATTAATTCATCAATCACAATGACTAATGGGAAAGATAAGATTCTCATTAGTTTTTATGAGTGCTTTTTAGTATACATCACTGGAATGCTTTGCATGTTTTTCATTCCTATCACTTCTCTTTAGGGTTATCCCAAAAACTACAGAATCACCTCTTCTTTTTCCTTAACTGTAATTGTGTTCTACAAGTTATCTTTATATTGGTTTTTGCTAAAGGATGTTATAGACTTTTAATATCTGAATTCTTGACATTTATGCCAACTCAATAGTTTTTGTGTTTGCATGTAGATATGTGATGACACTGAAGAGGGCTGTAAGTTAAGTACATTCTACAGGTTGGATTATGTTCCTGTAACTCTTGTAATTGACCCCATCATGGGTCAGAAAATGCGTTTGTGGCGTGGAATGGTCCAACCTGAAAGTTTATTGGAGGTACACTATATAATTATTTAGTTGTTAGTCACACATAGTAGCATAAGTATCATAATTTTCTAATCAACTAATTGGATGCTTGAAGGGTGTAATATCTCAATATAAACTTAACAAGTTCTAAATAAAGCATGAACTTTATGCTACAATAAAATCACGGATGTGCAGAATTCTCTCAAATCACAGGATGTGTTACAATTTGTGGATAGCAGCCTGAAGGATCATCATCTTAGCTTGTCTAACAAACGTACAAGAGAAAGCTCTCAAGCTTCGCCTTCCAAAATCCAAGGTCCAACAATTGTGTTCTTTCATTTTATTTGATAATTATAGTTTATGTTTTTTGTTACATAATTCATAAGGCATTGTGAGTGCAAATGAAATAAATGAAGACGAGGAAATGAAGCTGGCACAAGCATTATCAATGGCAACATTGAAAGATGTCAAGAGGTCCTAAAAGAAGTAAAATGTATTGATCCACCTTTGCCCGAAGAACCCAAAGGCGATAAAAGGTTGCTTTGTAGGGTTGTTGTTCGCCTTCTAGATGGATCGAGTACTCAAAGGAATCTCTTACGCTCTGATTCGATAAAGGTAAAAGAAAAGTTTTGTTTAGTTTGTCTGGGTTGGGTGGTTTGGTTAACGGGTCAAAATATGCACTTTTTTGTTTAGGTCTAAAATGGGTCAGGTAGGCTTTTTAGTTCATGTTTATAGTCTTCTTTAAATAATTCATGTTCAACACGATTACAAACCAAATACTATTAAAATAATATGATCTTTTTAATAAAGCAATTTAGTAGGTTGTGTGCGTTAAAATACGCTTTAACCTTCAAGGGGTTGCTCAATGGTAAGAGTTTTAATCACTCTAGTGATCTCTGAGATTTGAATCCAGCTTTCATGGTTTTCGGCCTTAACTCCCTTGAAGGCCACACACCCATCACAAGTTGCGTTTTACTTAATCCTGCAGGTTAACAGAATATGTGCACTCCCTTTTCCCATAAGGGGGTTCTCACAGTTAAAAAATATGCTTTGGGTGATTTTAACCTGTTTGATTTGTTTGTATTTTAGCTAGAATTTGATTTGATTTTCTTTTTCCAGCTGTTGTGGTCATTTTGTGCTGCAAATTGTGGCGATGAAATGCCACTTCGATTGACTCATGCTATTCCTAGGGCCATGAAATACATGGATTATGATAGCACGTTAACCTTTGATGACTTCGGTGTTGCAAATTCCATGATCTCAGTTACTTGCGAGTGAAGTCATAAGTGCGATTTGGCTGCGCTACATTTTTGCTCATGACCTGTGAATGTTTTCATTCTGTTTATGGATATAATCTTTTCTTCTAGTATTAGTGTTATACCTGTTGCTTCTAATTTTGACCCAAAGACGAAAATGTTTTAATCATTAGCTAGTTTAGAGCTCTTGTAATCCTTCATGGCTCTGGGTTTGTTTATTTGTTTACTTGGCATAGAAGACAACTTCAGAAATAAGATCCTAATGAAGTTCAATAAATTTAAAGTAAAATATACAAAGATTTTGGTACTTTATAAAACTCTAATATTTTGATGATCATGAGTTAGTTCTATTTGCATTTAAGTACATGCACCCATGAGGCTATAATTTAGTGGTATGGTGTTTGATCAAAAATAAAATTAGATATTACCACATGGACATTTTATATAATTAACTCTAAAAGTAAAGCTAGTTGTAAAATGTGTGTTTTTTGTTAAATGGATTATTAAACGTTAAGCACTTTTTGTCATGTTGTTATGTTAGGTTGTTCCCTTCCTCTTTGACACCGTGGTCGACCCTCTTCCCCTAGCCTTCGCTCTTCGTTACTCCCTTTATAACCATCGTCATCATAACACCATCTTGTCTCCTCTCTCGGCCGACTTCTCTAACACTTACAATCAACATCTATTGGCCTACCTCGTCTCTACCTCTTCACGACGTTGTGAACTCAAAAGCATTTAACAAAGAAATCGCAACACCAATATATCGCGATAAAATGTCCAAGTCAATATATCCCAAAAAGAATAACACGTTCTACCAAAATGCCAATCAAATTATCATCCGCATTTCCAATTCAATCTTGACCTAATTCAATTTGAATCCAATTTGGGGGTTTATCAAGCACATAAACCCTTTAACTCCCGTTTCAACTGAAGTCAATCGTACAACTACATCGCCGGCGATCGATCATCTGATGGCCGAATTGGAAGCTGCAGAAGCACCGGCTAACAATAAGATACGAGAAGACGATGCACCAAGTGAAATGAAGCCATGGGAGCAGCATTCTGCTGTAATTAGCATCCCTCGATACGATTACAAAGCCCCCACTTCCTTGCTCCGTCGTTCCTTCTCAGGGTTCCTCGTTACTTGCCCCATCAGTATGTACCATGCTCCCTATTTGTGTTTGTTTCATGATTATGTGTGTACCTTGTTTATGTTCTTGTTGTATCTGTTAAAAATTGGAAATTGAGTGATGAAATTGGTACAAGAGTAAAGTAGATAAGATTAAACTCAAGAACATAATCATTTGATTTAGTTGGATTGATCAATATGTTCTTGCTCTTTCTGTTATTTCACGATTTTCTGTATTATTTGGTTTATATTCAAGTGAAACAGTACATCATTCTCATCCTCAAATGTGATTTTGCACTTACCACAGTTATTATTAGATACACATCACTAATTGCACTGAATCTTTAACCATGAGTTGCTTGTACAAGTGAAGTTATTGAAGATGAAATGTGTTTTTTTTTTTTCTTTTCAGAGAGGGAGAAAAGTGCAACAAAAGAAGCTATGTCTATCCTTGACGAGGTTTGGGGTTTGTTTTTGTATATTTTTTTGACTGATATCTAGTCTGTTTACAATGAATTGGTCATATTAGAAGCTTTGATAACTTGAATTCCAAATGTATTCTGAAATCTGAAGAGTGGAGATGATGCTGGTTGTGAACTTTAAAGATGCATCAGACCTGATCCTAGCTGAAGCGAAAAGCATCAAACGAAACAGTTGCTAATCATACACACCGTCATAACTTGAGAGTTGAGACTAGAAATGAATCTTGAGATCGCATAGTCTGGGATCGAGCTGTTACTTAGGTCAGAATAAAAATGATGTCTATTTGAGCTATATCAATTAACAATCAGCAGGTCAAGGCTAGCAACTTTTATGAGCTTTAAGAAACACTTGTAGGTTTTTGAGGGAAGTAATGTTGAAACTGGTATCTAATTCATTAGTAGTAGAATGGTTCTCTTAGCAAGTGGGATCCCACAAAATGGACCTACCATGCGTTGGCATCTCAAGAAGTTCAAGCTTATTAAAAAAAGACGCATATAGAAATTTTTAACGTCATATGCCATCTCTGATTTCTATTTAGAATCGCTGGTGCTATGCACTAAAGTGGTCATCATCTATTCTGTGCAGTATATTGGAGCTATAAATACTCGTAATTCTGAAGCAGAAGAAGACCCTCAAAATACTGTTCCAAAGAGAAGAAAAGTAGCTATGACCGAAACAGAGGAGTGCATCAATGGTACAGAAAACAAATTTATGAATGAAAACAATGGTAAGTTATCGTGTCATACGTGTTTAGGTCATTTACTTTTCCACTTTCCTATCAATTTGCATGTTAAAAACTCCAGCTTCCTTCATATGTCATTTATTTCATGTTTAATAGTTATTGACAAATGCCATGGCTCTTATGTAAACAGACTTTGTGGTTGCAGGTGCTAAAGAGGTTCCAGAAGGTTCTGGTTTGTCCTCTCCAAAATCAGATGCAAATACAGAAGCATCCAATCCTCTTTCACTTGTTAAGCTGACCAGGAGTGGTTTGCTTCTATTTACATTTTCTAATGACCATTGTCCTGATGTTGTGGATATAGTATCAAACATCATGCAGTCCTTGGAATCTGGAAGTATAAAAGCACCACTGTAAGTGATTAACTATAAATTTATTGTCTTATAGCACAAGTATGTCCACAAGCATAAACTTATTTCATGACAAGATAATAAACTTTTTACATTACAAAGATAAACTCTTTTTATACAATGGTGTCCGAGTTATTAGTGACAATCATGGAATTTGAACTTTTTACCTTTATTTTGATGCATGTTTTTGTTTTCTATTTGATTATATAGTTAACTTTTGTAATTCGCACATAAAAATTAAGGGAACTCAACCATTATAGTTTCAATGCCATACTAAATATAGTTTATATTTTCCTTGCAGTTGGTGCAACAGGATTTTACCGATCCAAACCACTTGTGTTTTGTATGAGAAAGAGCTCGGCACTCTGGTATCCAAGCTTGTCGCCGACTTTATGAATAATGAGGGAAAAGCACTTGCTCGACCGATAAAGGTACGTCTTTTAAAGTTTTAAATTGTTTGCATCTTCAGTCAAGGGCGTTAGGTTTTGCTGCAAAATTATATTATTTCTTTGAAGTTTGTCGATAGTTGATATCGTGTATTGCAGAAATGTGGAAAAGTGCTAATCATTGTTAAATCAACTGCATATCTTTTCTAATGAATTAATTCAAGATTTTCATTACATTTTGGTATAAAATGTAGAAAGTTCTGATTTTTAGTGCTCTCTTTGTTTTTGCTTTCACGTACTTATGTATTTGGTTGAGAAGTCTATGGTTTAGGGTTTAAAAGGATAAATGTAAAATTTCTTTGAAAGATACATGATGGGTAGCCTTGGAACAGGTATTCGGATTATCCTCCCAAGTCCTAACCAGGTAACTATAGATTTGAGTATGCGGGTTGGGTTGACTTGCAAAACACCTTTTGTTTTGGTTTCTAAATTTGTGGACAACTCGTGCGTTAGTTATGATTGCAAGAACATTATTATTACAAATAATCTTAATATTTGAATAAAATGATTTAGGAGATTACGTGCATTGAAAACAAACCTCAGCTGATTTTAACGTGTTTGACCCATTTGACTCAAAATAATTTCATAGTTTGCAATAGGATACAACAGAAGGGGAATCGAGGAAACCAAATTAAAAGGTAAAAATGATAATTCAAATCCATTGACACTGCTAGATCGTAACAAATGCTTTGAGCTTGTTGCTGGTGCTGTGAAAAGCATTGTATCCGATTCAGTTGTTGATCTGAAATGTCCAGAGGTAACGGTTTGACTCATCTCTTTTTTTTCCCTTTTTTGTCAGATTTGTGCTGACTATAAGTAATTGATTTTCCAGCTCACTGTTCTTATCGAGGTCCTACCCGTTTCCGGTATACCCAACGAGTCGCCTATTGTTGCGGTTTCAGTTCTTCCTCAAAAGCTCATCATGACCAAGCCTCGTCTTTGCATCAAAGCTTTGGTTCTTGACGCAAAGTCAAAGAAATGAAAATAAGAAAGAAGAATGATTATCGGCTTTGTAGTTTTAATCTGTTCATCTTATTTAGTTGTCACCTTTGAGTTCTCATGTACTTTTAGTAAAATTATGGAATTGACTTCAGATGTTTTATCACAATCATAGTTGTTCCTGTTTAACATAGTCAAGTGTTAGCCCTCCCGTATACGTGGGCAAATAAGTTTTTACGGCACATAAGTTTTTACCAACTAAAGTTCCTTACCTCAACCGGTTAAGGTGAGACAACTATAACATGTAAATAAGTGGTCGTTATAGGTTTAAGTTTCACTTTAAACAAAATGCTTATAGTTTAGACAGAAAGTTTTCTTAACATTGAGTTTTCTTTTGAGGGGGCTTGCGGTGCGGTCCCGGTTGGGAAAATAATAGGTGGATCCTATTAAGATGACACACGTCTTCCGAACCAACGTCCTACATTTGCCGTTAAAAAGAAGTTTTGAAAGTTTATTTTTTTATATTTTATTTTTTATTTGAATGGCAAAGACAAATTTATCAATGATGGAAGCTACCACAAAAACATTAGAAAAGAAAGGAGGAAACATTGAAATTAGATCAACGGTTTCATACCAGAGTCCAGACTACTAAACCTTCCTCTATGTTTAACCCAAAGAAATAAGATCAGTAAAATATCCTTAAAACAAGATCATTATTCACCGTCTTTGTCATTTATTTGTTTCTCAGTTTATACCACACCCCAATCTTCTCTAGAGAAAATTCATAACTGAGAAAATCATATTTATTTGTCTTGTGCACTTCATTTTAATCACCTAAACTAAAAATCATTGGTTATGAAAAAAAGTAGTATATATGCTAAAGTATACACTTTAGCTATTTAAATGAGCATATTTGATATTAAGATTTTGATGTAGTAAATACGATGTACTTGAATTTTTTGTCAAGCATAACGCCTGGCATAACTGTTTTATTTCGCATATCTATTTTATATCGTTGTGATGTGAGTCAGTGAGTGAGGTTTGTATATTATATATTTAATCAACTAAAGAAGATTAGTCACTTAATTAAACTAATAACACATAGAAATCAGAGATAGAATTGAACCTGTATTTGAATATTGTGGGGGTGACGTGAGATTGCTTTCCAATAGTTTGCAGCCTTTTTTTTTTCATACGATATGATTTTGTTATTTGATTTGAAAATATGATTTTGAAAGTTGAAGATACATGATCAACACAACTTTTCTACTAACTTGACACTATCACTGTAATTTCACACCCAATCGACGATCTTTCCAAAATTGTACGAGACAATAAAACGATTATTTTACCAGTCCACTGTTTGAATGGTCGAATTGTATTTACTAACCATATTACATCATGTGTGCTAAGAAAAGGAGGTGTCGTTGAATTTTTGACTTACCGATGTGCTGTTTGTTAGTGTCTAACAAGGCTAGTAAAAAAGATGTATTGCTTATTTATCTTAACTAATTAGTTACCATCAATTTTAAGTTTGAATTTGATTCGAAGTATTTTATTAAATTCAAAGCGAATTCTAAATTTACAATTTTCGATTCGATTTGAATATTAAAATAGAAAAAATAATAAAACGGTTGTTTTAAAATTGTACCAGATAATATAACGGTTGTTTTACCGGTCCACTTATTTTTTCACACCCAATCGACTATCTTTCCAAAATTGTACGAGACAATAAAACAGTTGTTTTACTAGTCTACTGTTTGAATGGTCGAACCGTATTTACTAACCATATTACGTCATGTGCGCCAAGAAAAGGAGGTGTGGTTGATTTGTTGACTTACCGATGAGCTGTATGTTAGTGTCTAACAAAACTAGTATAAAAGATGTATTGTTCATTTATCTTAACTAATTAGTTTCCATCAATTTCATTCCATTATCACATCTCATTTATAAGATGAGAAATGTGGTTAAGAACCTTTAAATATGCTATATGAAATAACACCCGTTGATTATAAAATATATATTCATTTTATAATATGTTAAAGATGGTTGAAATCTTATTGTTGTTTATGTAAGAGGGCATTAAATATAAATCACATATATGGTTAATTCACTAGTTAAAAATATTCAAAATTCCATTTAATTTTAAAATCATTGATTCGAAACTTTAACTATGATTTTGTTAACGGGTTTGAAATTCAAAAGTATATTCGATTTTAAGATCACCGATTCTATATTTTAAGTTTGAATTTGATTCGAAGTATTTTATTAAAATAGAATTTTTGATTTGATTTGAATATGAAAATAGAAAAATAAATAGAATTATATTATATAATATAATATTAAGTTTATAATTCCAAACATATATATGGAATTATGGGCAAGTATAATTGAGTATGCTAATTAAATTATTTTTTCTTACGATTTGATTTTGTTATTTTGATTGTAAAATATGATTTCCAAAGTTGAAGACACGTGAACAACACAATTTTTCTACTAATTTGACACTATCATTGCAACTTCACACCCAGTCAACAATGTTTTCAAAATTATACAAGACAACAAAATGGTTGTTTCACCGGTCCACTGTGATCGAATAGTATATACTAACCATATTACATCATATACAACAAGAAAAGGAAGTGTGGTTGAATTATTGACTTACCGATGAGTTGTATGTTAGTGTCTAACCAAGTTACTAAAAAAGATGTATTGCTCATTTATCTTAACTAATTAGTTACCATCAATTTCACTCCATCATCACATCTCTTTTATAAGATGAGTTGGTTGAGAACCTTTAAATTAGCGAGATATAAGATGACATCCGATGATTATAAAATGTATATTCATTTTATAATCCGTTAAAGATTGTTGAACTCTTATTGTTGTCCATATAGGAGGTCATTAAATACAAATCACATGTATGGTTCACTAGTTCAAAATATTCAAATTTTCATTTTATTATAAAATCATCGCTTCGAAACTTTAACTATGGTTTTGTTCACTAGTTCGAAATTCAAAATTTCATTCGGTTCTAAGATCACCGATTCGATCTTTTAAGTTTGAATTTGATTCATAGTATTTTATTGAATTCGAATCGAATTTTCATTTTTCAACTCGATTTGAATACTAGATTAAAAAATATAAAAAATTATATATA
>BJCM01063666.1:0-14103 GCA_018326385.1 Flaveria bidentis
ATAATAATAATAATAATAATAATAATAATAATAATAATAATAATAATAATAATAATAATAATAATAATAATAATAATAATAATAATAATAATAATAATAATAATAATAATAAATGAAGCTTCAGTGACAATATTATTTTTCCACCTATTTGTTAGTTATCCCTAGAAAGTCAATCCTTTAATAACAATATTAAATGTTAATTATGATGTATATCCTTTCCAAATTAATATACAAAATTTTAATATATAAATATGAAGTTTTTTAGTATAAAAAGTTTTTGAAACATAAAGTTGTCTAAAAATAACTTTAAAAAATAGGATGTTTAAAAAACAATTTTTTTACAAAAAAATATTTCAAAAGATGAAAGTTAAAGAAAATGTTTTTTATTATCTAAGGTAGTTAATTATATACAATTTTAATACTATATTATCTCATATTTCTTTTTATAATATCTAAATATTAGTTAAGAACAACTAATTTAATATTATTACTCAACTCATGTGAAACACGAGTTTTTCTAAACTAGTACTCTAATATAAGAGTAACTAAGGAGATATTTGGCACCATCACATTTCTTTTCATTAATGTTATTTATGATGAAATAAATGTTTATAAAATAAGATTATTTTCTAAAACATAATAATTTTCAAAAAATCAAAATATTTCAAAATTAGTGTTTTTAAAATGTGAAATATTTATAGATAAAAAATAATTAAACCAAAAGTTATAACAATAATTTTTTAAAACAATTTCTTTTGAAATAAAATGTTTTAAAAAACTAATAATATTGTTTTATTACTTATAGTATTTACTCATACATAATTTCATATATTTTATCTTAAATATCATCAATTATTAGACGAGTTGATTATGTTCTTATTTTTTCTTCTCCCATTCTTTTAACAGCAATGCCCATTAAATGCAAGTTTCCTTTACTTCAACTACTTAATTTACTGACAATTTAGAATGCTCAAACACCAACATAACAGTAGACGTTGGCTTAAAAGTAAATTTATCGTTTTTCTATAATGACATCTAATACATGTTTAATTTAATATCCACATGAAATAATAATTTAAAAAATCTAACACATGTTTAAATTAATATCCACGCGGGCGGCAGGGCAAACCCAACATATTTCAAGTCTCTCTTGTTAAACACTCACAATTTACACTAAAAATTCTATTTTTTATTATCTTTCTCATTTCCATCCCCATATTTATAAACATATATTTTGCTTTAAGAGCATTCACACTAGCTTTTCTATTTCTGTATTTATTCCCATATTTACACTAAAAATACTATTTTTTACTATTTTTTTCAATTTAATAATATTCTTAAATTATTTTTATTACATTTTATCTCTTCTCTATGCATAACCATTTTTAAAATATTAAAAAATTATGAGGGTTGTCCCATGAATGAAAATATTATTTAGAATAGTTATTTTATTTCACGTCAAATGTGTGACCCCGCTTTAAAAAATAGGTGTTATATTAATCAGGTCATTCTATGTGTTTTCTAATCGGGAACACACCCTCAACTCCTTCAAAAGGAAACTAATTGTTGAGAAAAGCTCATTTCGATCAAAATGAAATTTTAACTTATGAACTCCCGATATTTAGAATAATTAAATAACCTTTGACTTTTTAGAAAAGATATATTCTTTGTTTGTTATAATACCGGATAAAAATATTTGGATATTAGTAAATGCATAATATTAAGTATCTAGTAATATTAATTGATTACATAAATTTAAAACTTTCGTTGTGATCATCATCAGCTTTCTCACCTTGCTTCTAGAACTAACTGTAAGTTTATTTTATTTGTTATTGTTGCTGCCCAATTTACGTACGTTGCTCAAAGTTGTGGAAAACACCAATTATTATCAATTCTTGTATCAAACACAAAATTCATGAAAACAAATCCAGTGTATGGGCTCTTATTTCTTTTAGCTTTAGTGGCTCTTTGGTTTTTCTTACTCGGTCAGAATGTGATGACCGGGTAAGAGGTTGTTTCAAAACTGACCGGGTAAGGGAAGAAATAGACATGAGTAAGTGGTGTCAGACTGTGTCAAACGTGAAAGAGTGATAATCAAACACGCTAATCGGCCAAAATATCTTATCAGATCATTGAGTCAGACATTTTAACTAGGTTAGAAACAAACGAAAAGCACATTACTTTTGTTAGTTTACTCTATAGCCTTCCTATGACTCACATTGAAGTTGAAGCTCAAGTCAAGTTGGTGATTTCAAGATGATTAATTTAATTGTGATTCTGCTAATAAGGTTGGTTTTCTAGACTTTTTCTTGCAGGCATACAAAGAAATGGTTAATTTTGAAGTATTTACTGTGAAATACTTTTATTTGTTACTACTTATTGCTTACACTGCGAGTAAGTTGTTGGATTTCATAAAATTCATATCGTGTTTCCGTTCAAGATTGTTTTCTAATTAGGTTATTGTTCTTCATATGCACTAATTCTAAGCTTGTGTTTCATTTATTTTGTCAAATACAATTGCAAGACTAATATTGTACCAATAAGTAATCCAATTTTTTTAAACGAACAGTTTTTATGGTTCGTAAATATTTTTTTCCCATATATTTGAAACTTACTATTTTATATATCATCGCTTTCAGAATCATATTCAAGCTAATCAGTATTTTCTTTACTATATGTTATCATCTCTTATATTCTTTTCATTTAAGCACTTATCCCTTTAGTTTTTATATTAGCTAAACTAATTAAGAGTTGTTCACCTCGATTTATTTCTTTACTCGTGTAACAGTATTGACAAGAACATAACACGGCATTATGCCATCATGTGATGACGGAATTCACCTTGAGAAGACAAGTAGATCAACTGACTCAGTTTATTAGATTACTTCACGTTATTTATATTCATATCACATCCAGTTGATGAAATACAATAGATAAGAAAGTACATTTTTTATTTTATGAATCTTATGAGATGCTGACTTTACTGTTAACAATACACCATGAGACAAAATGGCTACAAACATTAGCAAAAAGGCATCAAAAGGAACCACAGGTTAGACTTAAATGGAATAGGGCAAGGGATATGATGGTAATTAGAATATTTAAGTGATTCATCAGGCTTATTTTTGTACCATGATATTCATTTTCTCATAATTCATACCATACCAAAAACGGTAATGAATTGGGGGCAATAGTTGTGGATGTTGCTTTGATGAAACAAGTTGAAGGAGCATTGACAAAACATTTTTTTTTTCTAAAAACAAGCATTATACATGTATTTAATTTTATAATAATTTCAGTGGCTTTGTACCTTCAATCATTATATTTTTTCTTAGATGCTAATTTTTACAATCGTGTATTGTTGTAATTGCAATAACGAATTGAACAAGTAATCATGCAACTAAACTAAGAATCAATATGATCAATCAAGAACATTCGCTAATCTTATTCATTGAAGATTGATCCAGAGAGTTCTCAAGGATTAGAGAGTTGTAATTAACTAACTCTTAACAACTCTAATACACTTTATTAAGAGTAAACAAACAAACTAAACTTCTTAACAAATGAATCCTCTAAGTTGTAAAGGTTAACACAATTAACCCTCCATCTTAATCACATATTCAACTTTGGCCACTACACTCTTACCTTCTCCACCTTATGGACAAAGTTCAACCAATATGTAACCACTCCAAATATCTCTGAAGTTTCATACCGGTCATAAATTTAGTCATACAATCAGCTGCATTATACTCGGTACCAATTGCTGCAACTCAGATATCTTCATTGCTAATAATATCTCGAATAAAATATAGTCTAACATTTAAATGTTTAATCCTTTCATGATAAACATGATTCTTAGATAGGTGAATAGCTCCTTGATTATTACAGTACACAACAATATCTTCTACATCAACGCACAAATCTGTAACAAACCCCTTCAACCGAATGGCTTCTTTAATTTCTTCAGTGAAAGCAACATATTCAGGCTCAGTAGTAGACAAAGCTACTATCCTTTGCAAAGTAGATCTCCAACTTAAAAACCCTCCAAATACAAGAAAAGTATACCCAGTAATAGACCTGCCTTTATCCATGTCTTTTACAAAACCAGAATCTACAAATCCCTGGACTATACAAGACATATTACTAGTACTTTGATCACCAAATATTAAACCAACATATCTAGTACCTTTCAGATACTTGAGAATCCATTTAACTGCTTCCTAATGTGCTTTTCCAGGGTTAGCTAAGTACCTACTCACAAGCCCAACTGCATATCCCAAATCTAGCCTAGTACATACCATTAGGTACATAAGGCCACCAACTGCATTAGCATAGGGTACACTAGCATTCTTGCTTTATTTTCATCGGAAACAGGACAACCCTGATTAGACAGCCTAAAATGAGGAGCTAAGGGGGTTACAACAACCTTGCACTTATCGATACAAAATTAGCAAGAACTTTAGCAATATGAGACTTTTGAGACAAAAACAACTTCTTATTAACCATGTCTCTCTTAATCTCCATCCCCAAAATCTTGCTAGCATTACCTAAATCTTTCATCTCAAACACTTTTTAAGCATCTTCTTTATTAACTCAATCTCAGACTTGTCTTGGCAACACACCAACATATTATCTACACATAAAAGCAAATATACAAACTTTCCTATTGTCATATTCTTCAACATAAACACAACTATCATACCTGCTCCTTTTGAACTCATGATTGACCATATGCTCATCAAACTTCTTATACCACTGCCTGGGGGATTGTTTAAGACCATACAAAGACTTTTTAAGAAAACACATTTTATCTTCTGACCCTTTTACTTCATATTCTTGAGGTTGCTTCATATATATGTTTTCTTCCAAATCCCTATGTAAAAAGTTTTTACATCTAAGTTCTCTAATTGATAATCTCTAAAGGCTACTAAGGACAACACCACCCTGATAGTAGAGTGCTTAACAACATGAGAGAACACCTCATTATATTCAATGCCCATTCTTTGTGTAAAACCTCTAGCCACTAACCTGGCTTTGAATCTTAGAGCTTCTACACCTTGAATACCATCTTTGAGCTTATGCAACCGTTTGCAATCAACTACTTTTTGACTTTTAGGTCTATCAACCATCACCCAAGTCTTATTCTTGTATAAAGAATTCATCTCTTCATCCATGGCCTTAATCCATTTCTCTTTGTTAATAGAACACATTGCTTCCTCATAATTCAAAGGCTCACACTCACTTTCTTCAAACACAAAAACTGATATATCCTCGTTATCTCTAAACCTGATTGGAGGCACTATTTTTCTCTTGGGTCCGTCTCTTGCAATACTAAATCAGTACTAGACTCATTAGACATAGCCTCACTACCCAAGTTAGATGACTGAGGTTTACTACCTTGAACATCATCATTTTTCAAGGGTGCTAACCCCACCTCAATTTGACCATCTCGATGATCAACTAAGTCATCATTTCCTTTAATCTGGTCCTTTCCTGTGATATCTTTATACAACACATCTTCCTTGAAGACAACACTTCTATTAACAACTACCTTTGGACTCATATCATCCATTCTCCAAAGCCTATAGGCTTTAACTCCCTCATATCATCTATCTTACCTTGACTCATATGAGCATAAGCCAAAGAGCCAAAGACACTTAAGTGATCATATGTAGGCTTCCTGCTAGACCATCTTTCTATGGGAGTCATCATCTTAATTGATGTGGAAGGTGACCTATTTATCAAATAGGCTGCAGTAGACATAACTTCAGCCTAGAATGCCTTTGGCAAGCCTGTATTTGCCAACAAGCACCTCACCTTGTTCAAGAGTGTTCTATTCATCCTTTCTACCAATCCATTTTGTTGTGGTGTACTAGGAACTGTTAAATGTCTTGCAATGCCTTGATCCTTACAAAACTGATTAAACACCCCATTGCAAAATCCTAGCCCAATATCGATCCTTAATTTCTTAACCTTCTTGTTTGTTTGTGTCTCAACAAGAGTTTTCCATTCCTTGAACTTGGTAAAGGTATCATCCTTTTGCTTCAAGAAAAATACCCAAACCTTCCTTGAGTAATTATCTACTATAGACAAAAAAATACCTTGCTCCACCTAAGGAAGCAACTCTTGCAGGCCCCCAAAGGTCTGTATGAACATATTTTAAAATTCCTTTAGTGGTATTACTACCTCTACCAAACCTAACTCTATGAGCCTTACCAATGATGCAATGCTTTCTTACAAAACCTAACTCTGCATTCTTTTAGACCTTTAATAACTCCTTTCTTCTTAAGTTCAACAAGATCTTGATCACTTATGTATCCCATATGTCTACGCCACACCATAGCCTCATTAGGCTTTCCTGCATTTGCTATAGACACCGTCCCATCTAGCACATTACCATCTAGCATATAAAGATCGTTATCTCTTCTAGTCCCTGTCAATATTAACATTGACCCTTTCACTATCTTTGCTTTACCATTAGCCAAGCTAGTTATGCACCTAGTTTTCTCAAAAGACCCTAAAGACAAGAAATTTCTTTTCAGGAATAAACCTCACATTTTCTATACTAAAATTAGACCCATTCTTTAATTTTAGGATACCTTTCCAACTCCTTTTATTGGACAAGGTCTATCATCTCCAAGCTGCATAGTGCCCATCTCTTCTAAGTTCAACTCTTCGAAGAAATGTCTGTTTGGTGTCATATGATATGAACACCCCGAGTCCATGATCCACTCATAACTCACATCAGACTTGGTAACTGCTAGTACCTCAGCACTATCATGTCCATCACTCGATTCATCTTGTTGCTGGCTATTCAAGTTCCTTAACACATGATCACCTTTCTTCTTTTCCACTTCGGACAATCCTTCTTGAAGTGTTTTTCAGAATTACAGATAAAACACCTTCTCTTATGCTTTAATTTCGACCTGAAGAACCCTTTTTGTTACTTTCCTTATGATCTGACCTTCCCCTTACATACAAACCATCTACAGACTCTTCTTTCACATCTGATCTCTTATTTAATTCGCGAGAATTCAATGCGGTAAGAACCTCTTCCATCAATAAGGATTACCTTCCGAACATGAGGGTATCTACAAAATGCTCGTATGTCTGGGGTAACGAAGCTAAGAAAATTATAGCTTGGTCTTCATCATCTAATTCCACTTCTATATTCTCATGATCCAATACCAATTTATTAAATTTGTCGGTATGATCTTCTAAGGACTTACCAATTGTCATCTGAAAAGTGTATAGCCTCTTCGTAGGTATAACCGATTTGCAAGAGACTTTGTCATGTACAAGCTTTCTAACTTTGACCATAACCTAACAGCCAATGTCTCTTTCGACACTTCCCTTAACACCCTATCACCTAAACTCAGGATAATCACACTATGGACCTTTTCAAGGGTATCCTTCTTCTCCCTTTCTGCCATACCCGAAGGCAAACAATCTTTACCTAATAGTGCATCTACAGTTCCTTGATGAACCAAGATTGCTCTCATTTTCACCCTCCATAATCCGAAGTCAATCTTTCCATCAAACTTTTTGATTTCGTACTTCGTGGACACTATATTCACCCTAATTTGATCAACGACCGATTCTTTTCACCTCGAGCCGAACTTGGCTCTAATACTACTTGTTGTATTTGCAATAATGAATTGAACAAGTAATCATGCAATTAAGCTAATCTTATTCAATGAGGATTGATACATAGAGTTCTCAAGGATTAGAGATTTGTAACTAACTAACTCTTAACAACTGTAATACACTTTATTAAGAGTAAACAAACAAACTAAACTTCTTAACAAATGTACCCTCTAAGTTGTAAAGGTTAACACAATTAACCCTCCATCTTAATCGCATATACTTTGGCCACTACATGCTTACATGTATTATATGAATAACTTAGAATTGATCTTCAATCTTATGTAGTTCTTTGACTTAGTTTTTTATATTTAATACATTATTTGTTAATGAATGATGTCCGTGGGCTTTTTTGATGAGTATTTTTCGGTTAAGGGATATAGTTACGGCAAAATGAAGTCCAATTTTGTTAGGAAAAGTTTATAAGATTATGCGAACTATTGATGTGAAAACTTTGACAACCTCTACGTAAACGCTGGTAATTTTCTTTGTGAACAATCATTTCGTGTTGTTTTCCTGTAATCGGTTGGTTTCAAGCGTGTTGCAGTTTCGGTCGTAATTTATCTCTTCAAGACAACAGAACAGTAGATGATGTTTAAAATTGAAAAGACTATCTAAAGTTAGGGGGCCAAGTTTTTATTGGAATTATTTTAATACTTGTAAATAAAGTAAATACATTCCGTTATTATCTTTTTAACTTTTAAGATATAACTAGTGTTTTTACCCAACACGCGTTGCGGCGGGAGCGTACACGACGTGATAAAATATAAAACACAATCAAGTTGTCTCGTCTAAACTAAATTTATATTGAAATATAGAGTAATTTAAATGAACCCCATCGAACAAAAACGTATCATATTTGACGCGACTTCATAAAAAAGTTTACGTTAAATCCTAGCCCAACTCAAAACGCATATAAGCGTGATAAAATATAGACTACAATCACTTGGTATCATTTTCAAACTAAATTTATGTTGAAATGTAAACCAACTCGAATTTATAACCACCGACGGAGCTTCATAGGGGCCGGGGGGCCCGCCACCCCCACTATTTTTTTCATCCGTAGTGTTAAATATTAGCTCGATAGTGTAAAATTTTGGCCCGGTAGTGTAAATTTTTATATAAATATTGAGTTCACCCACCCTAAAAAATTTAATTTCACCCCCACCCCCCACGACATAGTTCAAGCCATACCACTGTTTATAACATCATATGAAAATAGAATTAAATTTGACCGACTTTATTCCCCACAAAATTTACTTCAAAACTTAAACAAACTCAAAACATACTTAAAAATAGGCACGTAAACGTTTTATTTTGACCTAGCTCGTTTCTAAATATAATTTACGTTAAAATGTAGACAAACTCGAATATATATCCGCCTATAGCGTCTTATATTGTGAAAAAATTTCAAACTTCTTTTATTATTTACATAAAAAATAATATAGTTTGCTTAAACTCACTCGTTGAGGAGCAATTAACGGCAAACAACTAACTTTTTTGATGTTTTGTATTAAAAGAACAAAACTTATAACTTAAACTCGAGAATCGTATGTATACGTTAAAAATAACGTCAAAACGTTGAAATATAATTTTTTTAATCGATTGACATGCGGATTTGTTATGTGCGTTGCGATGATAACATTAACGTAATTAAGTACGTAATTAAATCGATTGACATGCGGATTCGTCAAAACGTAATTTTTTAATCAATTGACATGCGGTTTCGTTAAAAATAAAAGCATTATGTCTTGCTCGTTACAATATCGTAATTTAAAAAGGTAATTCAAAGTAAAAAATAAGAAAAATGTTAAAGAAAAGTTCAAGAAAAGAACAAAAAAATATAAAAAAAGAATTGCAAACCGTAGGAATCGAACTTGAATCTCACAATTAAAAGCCAAAAACCGCAACCACTAAGTCATTCCACCTTGTTCCCATATTAGGAAACAAATATATTTATGTAGAACATAGAAGTGAAGTTGGTGGCAAAGTTATAGTATAATGTGACATTCAAACACACATTTTTTAATATATGTTTCAATATAATTTTATTAGAACCCAAGTAGTGCAAAATGTAATATTTTTCTTACTATATATAACAAATAGATAAAATTATGAGCAATGTTACTACAATAATTTTCTTGTTTTCCATACTAATAAAAAACTTACTTTTTTATTGTGTTACATTTAAACTTCTATTGATTTTGTGTAATTAACCACAATATTTTCTCTTTGTTTTTTTTTCTAATTAACACCTACTTATTTTGTTTTTTCTTTTTAAAATTATATTTAAGCATATGAATTATATCAAATTTATATTTAAACACCTCAACTTTTTTTTAAGTTTCATACTTAAGTCTTTCAGACATGTCAAAATTTTTTTAATCAATGTATGATAAAGCTTGTTAATTATAGTAAAGTCAAAATTTACGTGTTTGCTATTTTTCTTCTCTATTTTGATGTATTTATTTTTTTATAGTCTTTATATTATTTTTTTTTATCAGCGTTTTATACGTAATTCTTTTCCGGGTGGTTAGTAGTACGTAATGTATATATCATCAGAACTAAATCTTTTAACTTTTATACCCCTGCTGCATAACGCAAGTCATGCCCACTATTCAAAGATATATTTAAAATCATTTTCTAAATTCATAGAGTTAAACATTTTAAAAAGATATTTTCTTGGCTTACTCTTACCACAAGAAGAGTTAGATTCAGATTTTGAGTTACCACACACTTTTTTATGTTTAACGGTTTATTTTTTTTTCTTTTTTTCAAAAGACTATACAATTTTCTAATATACCAACATATGGTCTTTTGTTTTTTATAGAACGGACAAAGCTAGGACAAAGCTACGCGGAGTGAAGCAATAAGTCCTAATTGCTTCAATTTTCTAATATCAACATATGATCTTTTGTTTCTCACTTACGAGTGGAAGCACCACTGACTGACGTTTTTTCGTTGAGATTCACTGACTGACGTCACCCGCTTTTGACCGATGGGCAACAATCATATGATCGTTTTTTTAAATATTAACATTTTCACACCATAAATAACATTCATTCTTATTTTTTTACAACACTACTTTTACTTCAATTCACTCTCTAAAATATAATTCAATCTCTTATTTTTTTCACGAAATTAGCATCTCTTTTCGTCAAAAAAACAACCCACTCCTTAAAATTGAGAGCTTCAACTCCTTATGTAAAACAAAAGCTGAGCTAAAGGAATAACAACTTCGAGTTGGATTGATGCGATAATGGCAGCAAGAAGAACAAAAACGACAATAACAAACTGACTTGGAATTCATATTAAAAGACCACTCGTCGTATTCCAAACCAATGCTAGAAATGGTTCTTCAACAAAAGTAGAAAAAGACAATGTTGGGAATTGATAATTTCTATACCACATGTAATTTTTTATGTATTTTTTATTTTTCTAATAATTTTTATATTTTTATATGATTATATAATTACAAAAAAACAAAGAAAAACTATAATGGACTTGATAGCCGGCACTGTTGATTGGGTTGCAGCCACACGCTTATCTTTGACTAATGCAACCTGATAGACTTTCAAAGGTTTGCTTGCCTATCCACAAAGAACAGATGTGACATGAGCGAGTCAAAACGTAAAATCAAAGTTTCAAGTGAAAAACAAAGATGTTGACGTATTATTTTAACCACAAATCTATACTACTATATACATTTTATATTACGTCATTGTATGAGTTTATCTTCTATTTAAGAGATAAAACCTTCATCAAAACCCATCATCTTCTATTTAAGAGAGAAAACCTTCATCAAGTGACTAGTCCACACATATACATACGATGGTGTAACTTTGGAAGTGCTATTTTGAATTTATAATTATTAAAAATTATACATTTTATATAACTATATTAATTTGTAGTTGAACTTTTATAATTAAATTAATATTAATTATATTTATTTAATTTACAATGGTAATTATGGTTAACTAACGAAAAATTTCTCAAAATGTCTTGTTGACTAACATATTTCTTAAAATGTCCATTTTGACTAACATATTCCTAAAAATGTAATCATTATAAATAAGGTCGTTCGAACTTAAATAAGGCGGTTTGAACTTTAAATATGGCCATTCGAACTTAAATATGGCTTTTTGATCTTTAGTTGGGGTCGTTCGAACGTGTTGCAAGTTTGATCGAATATTTGTAAACAGGTTCGGTCGAACTTAATGTAGGTTCGGCCGAATTTTAAGTAGGTTCACGTTGTAAACCAACACGTTCGGGGCGACCGTATTTGGACACGTGGACATATAAATGTTTGTTAAATGAAAGTTCGGATGACTCATATTTAAGAGGCGAAGATTACTATATTTGATTTGGATAGTTTTAGGAATGCTGTGGTCAAAGAGACACTTTGAGAGAAATCTTGGATAAATGAACATTATGAAAAAATTCTCTTATAAATTACTAAAATTACTAAAAGTATTGATTTGGTTGCCATCTCATAAATTTATGGGAAATCATAATACTCCTTCAAATTTGAGGTCACCTACTCATAAATCCTAAAAAAATATAGGTAAGGGAAATGAGATGTGAGGGGTTTTTAAAAAAATATAAAATAAATCTATGTGTTTGATGATTTTTAGAAAAATTATAGTTACGAAGATAAGAAACCTATTATAAATGCTCAACATAAGAGAACCTAAACGCGTTGTTCTCCAACAAGCATTTCTATTTTCTACTTTTTCTTATTATTACTTTTTTATTTCTATATCGATTTTCCTATTGTTTTTTTTAATTTTCCTATTGTTCTCCGACAAGCATTCCTATTCTTTTTTTAATAATGAAAATCAATAAACCAAATCTACACATTTGATTTATTAAGATCAATGACTCGTCTTTTATTAGTAGAAAAATAAACTTGTAATCTTATAGGACAATGTGTATAAAAAGTCAATGAGTCATTATTCTTAATACATGTGTAAAACTAAGAAAGAGCACTTACACTTCTGTAATAGTAAATTTTACATATGTGTAAAGGGAAAATTATACATGTGTTAAATAACCATTTCTTATAGTTTTTCTTTTGTTATTTATGGTGTTCTAGTTTGATGAACTTGATGTAACTAACTTATTAAGCAATACCCTGTCGTTCAAAAAATAATAATAATAAAGAACATTGGGGTTTGCATGTTGAATGATGGTAAATGTCATTTAGTTCATGTGTTAAAATGAAATTTAATTAACTAATATAACTTATAATAAATTGTATTTATATAGACCAATTACTATAAACTTATATGAAATTATTTGGCTCATGTGTATATAAAACTAGCTGTGATTTATATAAAATAGTTTATTATAAACTTATTTAGAATGACTAAAGTGAAATTTACACATGCGTGAAAATAACGTGCACTTATCTTAAAGAGAATTTACATATGTATAAAAATGACTTACACATATGTTAAGTATCCATAGAAGTAATTTGTTATTTTATTTTTATGTGTAAATTATAAGTTTATACGTATGTAAATGATAACTTAAATGATAACTTTACACATGTGTAAAGATAACTTACACATGTGCTAAATAACAAAATTTTAAAATGTACTATTTTTACACATATTAATATATTGTAAATGCTTTTATTTGTTTTTTTTTGATATATTTTTTTTATTAAATTTCAGGTTAATAGTAGTTTACACCTACATTGAAGATTATTGTTGGAAATTTAGTGATATATTTTTATTTGGTTTTGTGATATTTTCAGTTGTTTGAATTATTTCTAAATGCACATAAGAGTTTGATTATATATAAATTATGTTAATCTTTGAATGCATATCAAATTTTGTACGTGATAAAATTTTGTACCTAATAAGAGCTATGTAAAACATGTTGATATGACATAACTTTTATTAAAAAAATAAAAATCATATAAAAGAGTAATATGGTATAAAAGTCTCATGTTATTAAGATGATTTTATGGAGAGATAGTATGCGAAGATGAAGATGTTTAATGGGCTTAAAATTATTATTAATGAAAAGTACAAGTTAATGATTTAATATTAAAGCAAATATCAAATCACTAGTCTTAGTTCATGTAATTTAAATGAAAGTAGATTTAAACCCTCGCTTTACGGCGTGGGGCATAAAATCATGTCAAGTAGCATACACATGAAACGTAAAACATTAAAAACAAAATAACTAAGTTGAATTAGGAACGCCTGGACGTTGCGATGGGGCCGCTAAATGGGAAGAAATAGACGTAACAACGGTAAACCACACGTGCACGTTATAAAGTGTAACTCTTAAAATTTAGAACGAAACGTAAATAAAAATTTTGTTAGAGATGAAAAATGTAGGTTGCAAAGTTGAAAGTAGTATTTTGTAGGGTTAAATAGTAAAAGATGTAAAAATATTGGGTATAAAATAAAAAAATTATATAGTTATACTATATGCATATATATA